>CAUYRH010005916.1:0-35142 GCA_963574655.1 Perodicticus potto
AAACTTTAGTGAAGGAAGAAACTGTAGACCAGATAGCAAGAGAAGTGGAATTATTATAGAAATGGAGCCTGATATATTACTGAATTGCTGCAACCTCTTGATAAAAATTTTAATGAATGAGAAGTTGCCTCTTACAGATGAGCAAAGAAAGTGGTTTCTTGAGATGGAATCTACTCATGGTGACGATATTGTGAACATTTTTGAAATGACAAGACAGGACTTAGAATATTCCTAAACTTAGGGGATAAAGCAGCAGCAGGGTTTAGAGGATTGACTCCAATCTAGAAAGAAGTTCTACCTGTGGGCAGGTAAAATGCTATCAAACAGCAGCACGTGCTACAGAGAAATGTTTTGTGAAGGGAAGAGTTAATTGATTTGGCAAATGTTGTTGCCTTATTTTAATAAATTGCCACACCACTCCAACTTTAAGCAACCACCAACCTGATCAGTCAAGCAGCCATCATCATCGAGGCAAGACCTTCCTCCACCAGTGAAAAGACTAGGACTTGCAGAAGGCTCAGATGTTCATTAGCACTTTTTAGCAATATAGTATTTGCAAATTAAGGTATATACATTGTGTTTTCAGTGCATACGAGCAATGGACTATAGTATAGTGTAAACATAACTTTTACATGAACTGGGAAGCTAAAAAATTTATGTGACTTGCTTTATTGTGATTTTTGCTTTATTGCAGTTGTCTGGAACCGAACTCACGCTATATCTGAGGTATCTCTGAATATCATCACCAAGTGGAAACAGGACTAGAGGCAAACAGATTCAAGGTCACAAGAAAGTCACCCATGCAGATACCTCACACTCTTCTCTGATTTCACTGCCGTATCTCTCACACCCCACTCCTGTGGACTTCTGTGATCACTTGCCTGGGGAGGAAGAAAAGTCTGACTAAGTTTATAGAAAGCTCTGTGCAATATGGTAGCTCTTGCCCTAAATGGACTTTGGTGACATTCAGATCCATTTAGGTAAACCCTGAAGGATAATGGGAAAAAGATGTTCTTCCTGTGAGAGAAACTTCAATAACTATACCCTTTTGGATACCATGCTCCTTCCTTACAACTGGAAACATCCTAGATGATATGAATTTTCCATAAAGCATTGCTTTTTTTTTTTTTTTGCAGTTTTTGGCCAGGGCTGGGTTTGAACCCACTAACTCCAGTATATGGGGCTGGTGCATTACTCCTTTGAGCCACAGGCACTGCCCTAAAGCATTGCTTCAAACAAATGAATTTCATGAATCAATATTCTGATATCCATTGGATTTATAGGTCTTATCTGGTACCCGATCAGCCAGAAGCACTTGGTCCTGATCATATAGTGACATGCTATTGAAAGCTCAGTTACATTGCCAGCTGGGGAGCTGTGCTATATTGGGGTGTGAAGCCAGGGTTGGTCCTACAAGATGAAGTGAATACTCTGAATCTTTGAATAATGTATGGTGCACTTGGTCTTCTCCAAGAACCAAAGAAATATAAATGGAGCTGTGCCTTCAAAAGTTTTACCTAATGACCATGTTTATTTCCTGTCCCCACGACTTTGGTTCTTGCTAATTTAGCAGTTTTAATAATTAATACAGGAGTATATACACCAGGGATACAAGAATTCATGAGAGGCAGGGCGCAGTGGCTCACTCCTGCAATCCTAGCTCTCTGGGAGGCCAAGGTGGGTGGATTGCCTGAGCTCATGGGTTCGAGACCAGCCTGAGCAAGAGCGAGACCCCATCTCTAAAAAATAGCCAGGTGTTTTGACGGGCACTTGTAATTCCAACTACTTGGGAGGCTGAGGCGAGAGAATCACTTGAACCCAAGAGTTTGAGGTTGCTATGATGCCACAGCACTCTACCAAGGGTAAGAAAGTGAGACTCTGTCTCAAAAAAAAATAAAAGAAAAGAAAAAGAATTCATGGAAGAGACAAGTAAAAAATTATGTTAGTTGGAAAATAAAGGACCACAATTTAGGTGAGAAGCAAGACGAGAGATAGCGGTTTAAGAGTCATCAGGTATAAGAGTAGGTTAGTCCTCTGAAGGAGAGTGCAGATTGAGCAGCCAGCCAACAACGGCACAGTCAGAGCTAACAAATGAGACCAGGCTGATGCAATCACAATAAAAATCAATAAGGCATTCTAGTTTTAAATTATATTTGGCGGGCAGGCCCTGACTCCATCTCTCTCAACTACTGCCTAAAGCATATAAAAAGATTAAAAAAAAATTAGAAAAACCATACTGATATAGAGCATGAAGAATGACAGGGTGCTCCCTGCCAGGAGGAATTATTCTAATTTATGAGGCTAATGGAGTTGGAGTCAGACAAACAATTGGTGGCCTGTCCATCTGCTGCCTTGTGACACAAAACAGATCCACCCATCTGAAAGAAGGTATAAAGTCTGAGCATCCCTCCTCCACTGTCTGCTCACTGAATCAGAGCCAGAGCCCGTGCAGAACTACAAACTGAGCAGCTGGCCCTCTGCAGCACCCCCAAATCCAAAAGCCTGCTTTGAGAGGTGGTGATAATACTCTTAGCAATTATTATCTTTATGTGTGGGAGTGGAAACTGCAACTTCCGAAATTCAGTGGGGATAAACAGATAAACAGGTAATTGTCCATTTGCCCTGACACGTTTGTCCCTGTGAATAATTTACAAGCAGTGTTGGTTACCATGCTTGCTGGGCTGATAGCAGATCACGGATACCATTGGTTTGGTTGTCAGAGAATTACTTCCCATCCTCAGGCAGGTCCCATCATTAGGACCAAAATGAACTATCATAGCATAGCAGAATCACCTAAGACACTGAAATTACTCTGATAAGGGCAGATCAATGTAGCCTGAGAGTGGGACTAAAAGAAATCCAAATTTTCTATCTGGATAATAGTGAATATACTATATATAGATTAGAAAGTATAGAAGGGGAAAAAAACTGTCCAGACTGACCTAAGGTCTTAATAATCTCTTCCACATTTAGCACTAGGAAAAGCTATCACGGCTCAGCGAGACCATAGTTAGGGCGCTGGCCACATATACCAAAGCTGCTGGGTTTGAACCTTGCCCCGGCCTGCTAAACAACAATGACAACTGCAGCAAAAAAATAGCCAGTTGCTGCGGCGGGTGCCTGTAGTCCCAGCTACTTGGGAGGCTGAGGCAAGAGAATCGTTTAAGTCCAAGAGTTTGAGGTTGCTGTGAGCTGCGTGCCATGGCACTCTACCAGGGGTGACATAGTAAAACTCTGTCTCAAAAGAAAAAAGAAAAGAAAAGCTATCACATGTTTGTGTGTTTTATTTCCTTGGGTTAACATTTCTGGCCCTATCTCTAGAACCTACTAGCTAAAGTCAATCTTTCCTGATGACCTTTGATAAGGACCCACTTCCTGAGTTCATCTCCCACAAATTATAAGTTTCAGATTAGTGTTTGCTTCCCAAGGTTCCTTGCCAAGGCTCTTAGACTTTAACTCCCCATTGTTCCCTATCCCACAGCTGGTGGGCAGCCTTACTTATTTGCATAGAACCTACCCCAAATGCATGGAACTCTGGTCCTTATCAAACACTCATGCCCTCTTTTTTGTCTCAGGAGAAACTTAAAAGATGACGAAGAAAAAAGGAAAGGGACATAACAGAAGATTCAGAAGACTTACTTATCTCTGGAATTGATTTTCTTTTTATTTTTATTGATATATATTTATTTTTTGAGACAGGATCTCACTCTGTCATCAGAGCTCACTGCAACCTCAAACTCCTAGCCTCAAGTGATCTTACCACCTTGGCCGCCCCAAATTCTGAGATTATAGATGTAAGCCACCATGCCTAAAAGTGATTTTTCCTTTTTTTGTTTTTCTGAGACAGAGTCTCACTTTGTCACCCTCGATAGAGTGCTATGACGTCATAGCTCACAGTAACCACAAACTCTTGGGCTTAAGCGATTCTCTTGGCCTCAGCTTCCCAAGTAGCTGGGACTACAGGTGCCAGCCACAATGCCTGGCTATTTTTAGAGATGGGGTCTTGCTCTCACTCAGGCTGCTCTCAAACCTGTGAGCTTGGGGAAATCCACCTTCCTTGGCCTCCCAGAATGCTAGGATTACTGGTGTGAGCCAATGCACCTGGCCTAAAAGTGATTTTCTAAGGAAACCTCTTTTAGAAAACTGACATCCTGGCTGGGTGTGGTGACTCATATCTGTAATTGCAGCACTTTGGGAGACCAAGGTGGGAGGATTTCTTGTAGCCAGGAGTTCAGGACCAGACTGGGCAAGATAGCAAGACCCCCATCTCTACAAAAAAAAATTAGGATACCATGGTGGTGTGCACCTGTAGTCCCAACTACTCAGGAAGTGAAAGGATTATTTGAGCCCAGGGGGCTGCAGTGAGCCATGATCACACCACTGCATTCCAGCCTGGGCAACAGGCAAGCAAGACCTCTCTCTCTCTCTCTCTCTCTCTCTCTCTCTCTCTCTCTCTCTCTCTCACACACACACACACACACACACACACACACACACACACACACACCACACACAAGGTTAGACGCAGTGGCTCACGCCTGTAATTCTAGCACTCTGAGAGACCAAGGCACATGGATTGCCTGAGCTCAGGAGTTTGAGACCAGTGTAAGCAAGAGCAAGACCCCATCTCTAAAAAATAGCCAGATGTTGTGGCAGGTGCCTATAGTCCCAGCTACTTGGGAGGCTGAGGCAAGAGGATCACTTGAGCCCAAGAGCCTGAGTTTGTTGTGAGCTATGACAACACAGTACTCTAGCAAGGACAACGAAGTGAGACTCTGTCTCAAAAAAAAAGAAAAGAAAAAAACTGACATCCTTAATAAGAAAACAAGAAGTAAGTCAGGCACAGTGGCTCACACCTGTGACCCTAGAACTTTTGGAGGCTGAGGCAGGAGGATTGCTTGAGGCCAGGAGTTTGAGACCAGCCGGAGGAAGACTGAGATCCTGTCTCTATAAAAAATAGGGGGGAAAAAGTAGCTGGGGAAGGTGGCATGCACGTGTACACCCAGTTATTCAAAGGACTGAAGCAGGAGGCCCTCCTGAGCCTAGGAATTGAAGCTGCAGTGATACTGGAGCGACAGAGTGAGACCCTGTCCCAAAAAAAAGGTTAAAGCAGTGAAGGCACCAGCCACATACCCAGCCCGGGCCTGCCAAGCAACAATGATAGCTACAACCAAAAAATAGCAGGGCGTTGTGGCAGGAACTTGTAGTCCCAGCTACTTGGGAGGCAGAGGTAGGAGAATCACTTGAGCCCAGGAGTTGAGCCCAGGAGGTTGCTGTGAGCTGTGATGCCATGGCACTCTACCCTACCCAGGGGAATAGCTTCAGGCTCTGTCTCAAAAAAAAAAAAGTTATGGATTGTATAAAACAGAAGCAAAAAGACAGCTCAGTGCCCAGCTCAGTGAGTAGGGCACCACCACCTACACCAGGGATGGCGGGTTCAAACCTGGCCAGAGCCTGTTAAACAACAATGACAGCTACAACAAAAAAAATAGCCGGTGTTGTAGTGGTCGGCTGTAGTCCCAGCTACTTGGGAGGCTGAGGCAAGGGAATCGCTTAAGCCCAAGAATTTGAGGTTGCTATGAGCTGTGACGCCATGGCACTTTACCAAGGGTGACATAGTGAGATTCTTTCTCAAAAAAAGAAGCCAAAAGACAAAAGATGAAGATGAAATAAAAATCCAAACTAAGAATTATGAATATGTTTAAGGAATAATGTACAGGAATTTGGACCAGAAGTAATATTAATAGTGAATCAAAGACAAATTGAATGAAAATGTCTAACCCTAAAAGAAAACCTAAAAATAAAGAAAAATGTGGCACAAAATGAATGGGGAAAGACCCACATACAGACATACCATGTGGCGAGGGGAATGGAAAAGAAGGTTTTATAAGCCTTCAAGCAGACTAGAATGGGTTACTTATAAATGACTAAAAATTAGAAAGTCCTCATTTAGAGATTTAGAGCTTCCACTATAACAGAGTGTTTAACAAAGTTTAGATGGATAAAATGTGAAATGCAAGCTATTGTTTAAATTATCAACTTAATGAAAGGTGGCTATCCTGACAGGTTGGGAAGCTTAGCCTCAAGCACAGACCAAAAGGCAAGTACTTCAAGGGAATGGAGGGTGGAACAAAAATTTATGCTGAATAGGTGGGCCAAGTATAGTTCGTAGGAGAATCTATGAATATTCATGAAAAGGGTCCTAATGCATGTATTCAATAGACATGCATGTCACAGATGACCAATCCACGCTTGGGGGTGGAGACTTAACATTTAAATATATCAGTGTTCATCTCTGTGTGTCAAAAGACCAAACAAGAACACGAAGGTTCTCAGTGTGCAGACTCTGGCCAGAACCAGTCCACAGTCTGTGTCTTCTGATCAGGAGAAAGTTACTGAAATCAGTTTTTTGTCCTGTCAAATCTGCATTTATGGCTGTGGAACAAGGGGTTCAGTTACTCAGCATCTGGCTGTGGATGAGCTATAATTGTTTTAATATTGCCTATCACTAGGCTTATTTCACTGCTAGGGAAAAAGGAAAAACCTTGTGGCAGTTAGAAAGTGGTTTTTTCTTTAAATGTACGAGGGTGTTACTCAACCCTTCCCTGGCAGGGCTTTAGGTTCTGTTTATTATTGGTTATCCCAGAGTCAATTCTGAGAGTCTTATGATCCCTATTTTAACAATAATGCTGGTCAGTTGTTGTGACTAAACTTCAAAAGGAAGGGAGTACAACGAGGCACATCTATCTTCCATCTCATCATGGCTGGGAACTCAGTTTTTAAGGTTTTTATGAGGTCCCTTTGGCCAAGAAGGCGTCTGCTCAGTGGTTGGAGGGCTGAGGATTTTATTTTTAGTTCTCAAAATGTGAAACAAGTGTGAACCAATGTGTTTATGTGTGCTGGCAAGAGAAAACATGAGAAGCTTCAGGATAAAAATACTGCTCATGTTCTCTTCCTTAAAAAATCATGAATATACCCAGGCATGGTGGTGCATGCCTGCAGTCCCAGCTACTGAGAACTTGGAGGTTGACGGAGGAGGATCTCTTGAGCCCAGGAGTTTGAAGTTACTGTGAGCTATGATGTCATCGCACTCTAGCCTGCGGACAACAGTAAGACTCTGTCAAAAAAAAAAGACTAGTGTTCTCAAGCTAGAGCAGTGATTCTCAACCTGTGGGTCGCAACCCACAGGAACTGTATTAAAGGGCCGCGGCATTAGGAAGGTTGAGAACCACTAAGCTAGAGGGAAATAAAGAAAATTCAATGAGTAATTATTGTACAATCAAGTGCAGACTATGAAGTATTGTAGTAAGAGCAACTGGCCCATTTTAGAGGTCAAAGAGCACTGCCCAGAAGAAGTGAAATTTTAGCTGCAACCTTAAAGATTACTAGGAATTAGCCAGGCAAACAAGAGAAAGAGAGAGAATATTCTAGACAAAGTGAAGAACTCTAAATTAGGCCTCAGAAGCAAGAGCGTAAATTTGAAAAACAGAACCATGTTCCGTGTGCCTAGAGCTTTGAGATTAGGCTAGAAAGGCACTGGGGGCCATATCATGACTATCAATCATGCTAAGGGTTTTGATTTTTATCACACAGGTAAACCAAGGGGTAGTATGGAAGAGTTGATCAGGAAAAAGATGATCAGATTTGAGCTTCACAAAATAGTTGGAGATTTTTATTTTTGTGTTTGTTTTCTGAGACAGAGTCTCACTCTGTCATCCTGGGTAGTGTGCCATAGTGTCATCATAGCTCACAGCAGCCTCAAACTCTTAGGCTTAAGCAATCTTCTGCCTCAGTCTCCCAAGTAGCTAAGCCTACAGGTGCCCACCACAAAACCCAAACAGTCAGAAAATAGTTTTTATGTGGGTAATGGATTAGACTGCAGTAGATAAGTGGATGGATTCAAAAATATTTACAAAAAAGAATAGACAACAGAATCAACAGGTTATGGTGAAGGATTGGACACTGTAGGTGAGAGAGGAAAAGTTGGTGGATAGTAGGTGGAGAGTGGTGGTATTACTGAGAGAGGAGATATTGGAGGAGGACCAAGTCTAGGGGAGAGTTCAGTTTGGGACGTTTTGAGTTTGAGGAACCTAGGAGTCATTCAAGTGGTGATTCAAGTAGGCATCACCACCAGGTATGTGAATCCGAAGCTAAGGGAAAAGATCTGTCCCAATGTATAGATTTTGGAATTGAAAACAGTTGTCAAAAAGATTAGCCCAAGGACATTTGAAAAACAGAAACAGGTTCTGTGTGCCTAGAACTTTGAGATCAGGCTAGAGAGGCATTGGGGGCCATATCATGACTATCAATCATGCTTTATTCATAATTGGAAACTTAATAAAGCTCCATAATTGGAGCTTTATTCAAAAACTGGAAACAATCCAAACGCTCAACAGAAGAATAAATATGCACATTGTTGTATCTTGGAATACTACTCCACAGTACAAATAAATAAACTATTGATACACGTAATAAAGAGGAATAGTTCTCTACCACATACTTTATTATTCCACTGTGTGAAGGTAAAACTAATCTATATTGATAAAAATGAGAATAGTCATTGCCTGGGATTGCTGGGAAGTGGGAGATGGGGGAAGAAGGTTGAGGAAATTGAATAGAAAGGGACTGGAGGAAAGTTGCTGTGTTGATGGAAATGTTCCGGGTTTGCGTTGACTGGGGTGTGTGTTACACAGGAGGGTATATTGTCTTAACTTACAAGTTATATACATAAATCTGTGCATTTTATTGTATGTAAATTATATATTAATTAAATTAGTGAAAAATAAATTTTATAAAATTTTCGTGAAATCTTCAAAAACGATTCTTTCAAAAGTGACCTTATTGGCTATTTTACCAAGCAAAGACCAGCTCTCAAGAGATAATTTCTACAAATGGCTACTATCATCACATCTACCCACCCTACATCTCTGCACAGATACTGTCTTTTGTCCTATTTCTAAAAATGGATTGTCTATGCTCCTAAAGCCAATCCCTCTATTTGAGCAATAGATCCCATTTCATCTCTTCTCACCTCATCAAGGATATTACTCTAGTAATTCTCCCCTCACCCTACTGTCTCTACTGGACCATTTCCATGAGCACAGAAACATACTACAAAATCTCCCATCCCAAAGAGAGATATCCTCCTTTGACCTGAAATCCTTCTCCAGCTTCCACTCCATTTGTCTACTCTTATTACAATGAAACTCTTCCTAAGCGTTGCCTGTGTTCTCTGTCTACAACTTCTTCCCGTCTTCTCTTAGACTTACTCCAGTTAGGATACTTCCCCATCAATCAACTCAAACCGCCTTCCTTTTTTCAGACAGAGTCTCAAGTTGTTGCACTGGGTAGAGTGCCGTGGCATCACAGCTCATAGCAACCTCAAACTCTCGGGCTTAAGCAAATCTCTTGCCTTAGCCTCCCAAGTAGCTGGGACTATAGGCGCCCACCACAACGCCTGGCTATTTTTTGGTTGCAGTTGTCATTGTTGCTTAGCAGGCCCCAGCTGGGTTCGAACCTGCCACCCTAGGTGTATGTGGCCAGCGCCCTGCCAACTGAGCTACCAGCACTATCCTCAAACTGCCTCCAAAGTAACCAAAAACACTTACGTGGCCAAATCCAGTGACTAATTTTTAGTCCATTGATCTCTCTTTTCTCCTTGAAACACATTTTTTTTTTTTTTTTTGCAGTTGTTGTTGTTTTAGCTGGCCAAGTTTGAGCCCACCGGCCCTGGTGCATGTGGCTGGTGCCCTACCCACTGAGCTATGGGCGCCGCGCCACATTCTTCACTCTTTTCCAGAAATCACAGTTTTCCTCTTACCTCATTGGCCATTCGTCCTTTGCTGGTTCATCTTCCTCAACCTGATCCCTAAATGTTGAGGTTGGCCCTTGCACATTTTCTCAATCCTATCTATGCTCACTCTCTTGATAGTCACGTCCAATCTTATGTCTTAAATATTATATACTTTGATAGTATCCAAATTATAAAAATATCTGTCTCCTCAAAAACTATGCCAAGAACCTTACTAAACCTCCAAACCCATGACAATAATTACTTCCTAGTATAACTCATGGAAAAGTGCAAAGTCTACTGAAGGACTGAAAAACCATATACATGGCAGCAGTTGAAGGACAACTTACACTGCCACAAATTTGGGGAGCATGTTGACAGTATATTCTAAAGGTGTTAGTCCAAGAAGAAAAAAAAATAAAAATCTGACTAAACTTATTAATATAAATATGGAGATTTAACATGTTTAAGTCCCTGATAGTGACTCCAACAGTTTTCCTTGTTGTTTAGGGGGCCTAGATTCAAGTGTGGCCTATAGTGAATGAAATTAAGATGCCAAAACTTCTTTGGTATGCTATCAGAATTAAACCTAAGGTTTAGGGAAATGAGTATGTTAGAGAAGATATGCTCAGCCCCATGCCAAAATACCTCTCAGGGGCCTAGAGAAGACTCCCTTCAATGAGCCATTAATAAATTAATAAATAAAAAAATAAATTAATAAATATTTAAAAATTAGCTAATAAATACCTTGGTGATGGGGAGCTGCAGTATCCTTGAAAAACTCTGTTAGCCTCCCTCTGTAGGTCAACAGTGATGACAGGAAAGGTTACCATGAAATTGAGAATCCTTGATTTCAGTGGAATAATAGGATTCTGGCATGGAGGAGGCTAGGTGGCAACATTTAATCATTAGAAGCAAGACAGATGCACTTACCACATTAAGCTGCAAGGAGGAAGTGTCAATCAAATGTTTTAACATAAGAGATTTGTGGCAGTAATTAATTAAAACATCCCTGGGAATGAAATAAATGGGCAGCCTATCAAAGTTGATTTAGAAAAATTCTAGGTCTTTAGAGAATGCAATTTATGTAGTCATTTCACAGTATGCATTTACAAACATTGTGTTAAAGCTGATGTATTAATTTTGTGCAATATTAAGAGTTTTAAAGATTCAAAGTTTTCAATTTTAATATGTATTATAAAATGTTTTTAAATATTTAAGGATGATCAGTATATAAGATCATTAAGAAATCAGGACAGAAAACAGTATGTACAATATGTTTAATAATCTGTTCAATATATATTTAATATCTAGGTGATATTTAGGGCACTGTTTTAAAAAATATATATGTATTTAATAATAATAGTAAAAGTAAGACAATAATAGCATTGAGGCAGGGAATAGGGAAATCAAAGTATATATTGCAAATTTCTTACATGATATATGAAGGTACACTGTGATAATTTAAAATTTATATTATGAATCCTGAATCAACATAAAAATAAAACATTCGTAGTTAATAAGCTAATAATAAAAGAAATAAATACAATAATAAAAAACTGAAAGAAGGCAAAAAATAAAAGAAAGAAAATGAAAATGGAGCAAAAAGTAGGTGAGAAAATAGAAAAGAAATAGAAACATGGTAGATTTAAAATGAAACATAATTAATTAATTTATTAATTAATTACTGAAACATAATTATTTAACATTAATTTAATTTAATCACATTGAATTTGAATGGCCCGTTACAGGCAAAGAAGAGTAAGATCAACCATATGCTATGTACAAAAATCCCACTTTAAACATAAAAATACAAGCAGATTTAAAGTAAAAGAATAGAAAATGTATGCGAAACACACTAATCAAAAGCTGGAATAGCTATAAACAAAGTAGATTTTGGCATAAAAAGGACTACCAGGGCCTTTTTTGGTTGGAAGATTTTTTTATTCCTTCCTCAATCTCGTCGCTCATTATTGGTCTCGTCAGGATTTCTGTTTCTTCCTGATTCAGTCTTGTGTGTTTCCAGGAATTTATTCATTTCCTCTAGGTTTTCCAGTTTATCTGCACAAAGGTTCTCAGAGTCACATGCAAAGAGTCAATAACCAGGATGTCTTCAGACTTCTCATCAGCAATAATTGAAATTAGAAAACAATATGGAGGAATGTTATTTCTGACCTAGAATACCCACCAAACAATTGGTTATACGTGAGGGAGAATTAAAATGTTGTTAGATTAGCAAGATATTTTCTTTTTTGCATATTTTATTACAGAGGTATGTTATAGAGGTATTACTAGTTAAGATGTAATTTGGAAACTGCTAATTCTTATCCTACATGTACAAAATCATTTTACAAAAGTGCTTAAAAACTAGTCGATGATGTGTTCTCTGCTGGGCTATTACTGCAGAGCAGTGGCTGCAACCTACTCCCGGCTGCTGCTCTTCATCCCACACCTCCTCCCGCTACCCCTTCATTCCCAAGTTCACCACGTCTTGATCCTTTGCCTTCTCTTCCCTCTTCTGTGGCCTCCTCTCCATGCTTCACGGACAACCATGCAGGATAAACAAGTAACAGAAACACATCTTCATACCTTGCTTCCTCGGACAAGAACAATTCTGGTTCTCTGAGACATTAGGTAATCTTATTTCCTGTGGCCTTTCAGCCCCCTAATATGTCACTTCAAATGTAAATAAATGTCCTTCGACCAGAGTTCTCACATAGCCTTTATTACAGCCTTTGAGTTGTCCTTTTACATTTCTTCCTTTAAGTATCCATGTCACAATATTTAACCCTCATGATCAAAACAACTAAGAAAGCTGCCTTGTTATAATTATTTTACATTCTGTATCTGCTAAGAAAATATAAAAAGGAAAAATTCAGCCCCATAATTAGCTATAACAGTTCTGAATGTGTGCTACTTGAGATGTCCTAGGGGCAAAATTACTGCAATCACGTAATCAGTTCTTCCAAATGTCACCAAAACATGCAGGGTCATGCACGAGACCAGAAGTCCACTGTGATGTTGACACAGAAAGGATCGTATTCCACAGACAGTAATTTATAGGAACAACGAGCCAACGCATCTGTTCTCTACACTCGTGATACCTGGTGTAGGAGCTTCGTCCGTTCTATATGGACCTCCTTGCTTCTGTCTCTGGTGTGGAAGATCATTCATTGTACATTTACCCACTTCAGGAATTGACCAGGATATTTTCATTCTACGGAGCTCGACCCTTAAAAAATTGCTCTCTGCTTAGGCAAGGAACACCTCCAAAATATCCATTGTAACGTGACCTGTACCCAGCACTGTTCCTAACAACAACCAGGTGTCTGGGCTTATCGTCACACTTGTAAATGTTCAAGTCGTTCTCCGGCACCAGGTCCACATTGTGGAATATAAAGCAGTCCCAATTTTCTTCCTTCAGGGCTTCCAGGTGGCCCACATTCAAGAGTTTGACTTGATTAAACTTTTTACTTCTGGTAGATGATGTAGATGCCGCAGTTCAGCTGCTGCCTCTGCAAGAAGAGATGAAGATATTCTAACAGGTACATCAGGTGTTGCTCTCTGTTCTAGTGTGGAATGAAGATGGCAACCCCTGCAAAGCCTTACCAGCCTCTGTGTACTTTGAGGTTTTCTGCCTGTTACCTCTTCCGAAGTGAAATCTGGTTCGAAAATGAGCTTGCTCTGGCATCTGAGGTGTGGAGACACAGAAGGGCAGTTGTCAAGTTCTGCCTTTTTCATGGATGCTTCAGTAGTCATAGTTTCTTCTTTCCCCAAAGTTAGGGCTCAAGCAGTGGCCTCGCCAAGAGATCCCTGCCAGAAGAACCTGGAGGCCACATACAGTGGCCCCAGGGACCTTGATTGATTAACAAGATATTTAAAAAATTATCTCCCATGCTCTCTTTCTTAGGAAATTGCTGGAAGTTGTGTCACCAAGAGGAGAAAATGAACTAGATAGCACACTCAAGCTAGGTAATTGAAGATTCTAATGAAGGGACTATTTACAGAGGGTTGAATTATTTACAATGCTTAGGGAAAGCAATAAGGAGCAGGATATAGCCTCTGGGCTTAGTAACACCCTAAAGGGGTAATGGATGAGAATATTTCCTGGAACCCAGAGACAAAACCTATATGAAGAGGTTTACCTGACAGGAGTTATATGGCCTTAGCTAAAGAGAGGGAATCAGGAAAATAAATACCCCATCTTTACTTTCCTCTTGCCTTGAGATCTACTGCTTTCTTATTGGCCAAACCCAACCAAAGGCTGAAGAAAACTATTCATACCAACCTCTCAGGAAAGGCATGTAGCAGAATGGAGAACGCAAGAGAAGGTGTGGGGGGAGGGGCAATGGAATTATCCAGTACAGAGGGGAATATTGGATCTGGGAAATGAGATCCACTAAAGCAGCAGGGCAAAGGCATTTCTTAGCTTGAAGACAAAGCCAAGTCCTGGATGACTACTATATAGGTGAATCTGGTTTGAAACAAGACATTGGAGAATTACAGGATGACTATTGTAAAATTTAACAAAAGAAAGAAAGTAAAAGAGAAATAAGTTTATTTCCTAATATGTTTAATGTTCTGAAAGGACATTTATAATTCTTCCTAAGAATTGGGAAAATAATTTCCCACAGATGTACACTTACACCAAACTAAGCAAAAGAACAAGGCAATCATTGAAAGAGAAAAAATACAAAGTACTTGTAGTACCAGAAAATAAGATAGCTGTCTTCATACTTAGTTTAACTGTGAGTAATATGTATATAGAAGTCATAAAAAATACAGAGTATTCATCTAACAATATGAATAGATGAGGGGATAGGAAGTGGAGAAATATATGTGCATGAGTGTGGAGGTGGTAAATTGCTATTTCTAAATGTTACTTAGAAAGGTAGTGTAAATATCAGAAGAACTAGTTGTGATGAAGGTTAATTTTATAGGTTCACTTGACTGGGCTATGGTCAAGTGGTCTGGTGCCCAAATATTTGGCTAAACATAATTTCTGGGTGTGCCTGCAGCTGATTAGATAGATAGATAGATAGATATCTTCTTAGAAATACATACATATCCTACCAGAGATTAGTTAAGGCTCTCTAGAGAAACAGAATATGAATATATATACTCTGTTTCTTTAGAGAACTTAGTAACACACTAGCTAAATGATTTGAAACAATGATTCCTGGGGAAATGAGGGAGGAAGCAGTTTGTGGGGTGGACAAAGACCAGGAGCTGCCTTTTTCATTACAAGTCTTAAAGAACCTTTTGGCTTTTTAAAGTGTGTACTTACATTACTCTAATAAAAATCTAAATTAAAAAAAACACAACAAACTAAAGATGTTTCTTTTGTTAAAATTAAATTAAAATGTGGCCAACTCCTTTAACCCAATATAGTGAAATGAAGAATAAAACATTTATTCCTTTCTGGTTCCAGTTCCATGATTTCTAACTTTCTTCTTTTCTATGTTCCTCCCATTTTATTAAACGTAAATTATTTTACTATCTTCACAAGGAAGAATTAATTAAAAACATGATTGCTAAGTATAAAGAAGCCTGAAAGGATGCGGAATCTAGAGCAAGTCTTTTTGGGCAAAACTATTAGTATGTGAGATAAGAAAAAGAATCATAGAATATAGAGATTTTCTTTAGAAATTTTCTTTCCTGGAGACAGATATTTTTATTAAACAAATACATTCAGCAAATGCTATGAAATATAGCAACAACCAGAATGGTCTTTCAAAGCATTTTATTGGCCAGTGAATTAAATATTCAAGACAAAATCTGTTTAAGGTAAAATATAACAAAAACAATAATAAAACAATAATAAAAACTAACAATAATTAAGCAGTTGTCAAATGACAAGTATTGAGCTGAACCCTCTAATCATATTACATCATTTAAATCCTCACAATGATCCTCTAAGTCAGGATAGACTATTTTCCCCCATTCTACAGATTAAAAAAAAACCTTTTAAAGGATGAGTAATATGGGCTTGGCTCCTGTAGCTCAGCAGGTAGGGCGCCAGCCACATACAGCAGAGCTGGCAGGTTTGAATCCAGCCCCAGGCCTGCCAAACAACAATGACAACTCCAACCAAAAAATAGCCGGGGGTTGTGGCAGGTTCCTGTAGTCCCAGCTACTTGGGAAGCTGAGGCAAGGAGATCGCTTAAGCCCAAGAGTTTGAGGTTGCTGTGATTTGTGAAGCCACAGCACTCTACCCAGGGCGACAGCTTGAAACTCTGTCTCCAAAAAAAAAAAAAAAAAGATGAGTAATATGATCAAGAAAGTGGCAGAGCCTGAATTTAAACTCAGATTTGTTACTTGAATGTCTAAATTCTTGTAAACTTCTAGTATATTTTGAGTAAAACAAAAGTAATAACCTGGAGGGTGAGAGTGCAGAAAGATCAGAAATCATTATGGCTGCCAAATCGCAAGACAGGGCACTAGGAATAGGAGAGAAAACTACAGAGGACCAATTAAAACTACAAAAGAATGCTACTACTTGACAAAAAATGCTGTGGTAGATTGTCACATGAGCACTACTTTTTTTTTTGAGACAGAGTCTCACTTTGGTGCCCTTAGTAGAGTCCTGTGGAGTCATAGCTCACAGCAACCTCAAACTCTTGGGCTCAAGGGATGCTTTTGCCTTCCAAGTACCTGGGACTACAGGCTCCTGCCAGCACACCTGACTATTTTTAGAGAAGGGGGTCTCGCTCTCCTTGCTCAGGCTGGTCTCGAATTCGTGAGCTCAAGCAATCCACCCGCAACAGCCTCCCAGAGTGCTAGGATTATAGGCGTAAGCCACCGAGAGCACTGCTTGAATAAACTGAAGCATAAGTAAATCAATTCACCAAACATTTACTAAATGGCCTCTGAGTTGGTCACTGACGTATGTATGAGTAATAAAAATTCTTAGTTTTTATAATATAATATTCTTAGAAAAGAGAAATTTGATGAAGAATTACTACAGAATTGGGGCGTTTTGCTATACTGACACATTAATATCATTATTCAGTTTCTTGGAAGAAATTAAGTCCTCTAGTATTAATTTGTTATACTATGACTGTTTCAGCAGAGGGCACTAGGTAACCAAGATAGTTTTGAACTTGAGGTGGCAATGTAGTGAATAAAGCATCTTCCTGAACTTCATGGTCATGATTTTAAAAACCATGGCTAGGCTTGGACATCCATAGCACAGTGGTTACAGCGCTGGCCACATATGCTGAGGCTGGCGGGTTCCAACCCAGCTTGGGCCAACTAAGGAATAATGACACCTGGCAGAAAAATAGCCAGGTGTTGTGGCAGGTGCCTGTAGTCCCAGCTACTTGGGAGGCTGAGGCAAGAGAATCGCTTAAGCCTAAGAGTTTGAGGTTGCTGTGAGCTGTGACACCACAGAACTCTACAGTGGGTGACATAGTAAGACTCTGTCTCAAAAAAAAAAAAAAAAAAGCATGGTTAGAGTGCCATGGCATCAACCTAGCTCACAGCATCTTCAAAGTCCTGAATTCTGAATTCAAGGGCACCTCCCTTCTCAGTTTCCCAAGTAGCTGGAACTACAGGCACTTGCTACAATGTCCAGCTAATTTTTTCTATTTTTAGTAGAGATGGGGTCTCACTCTTGCTCAGGCTGGTCTCCAACTCCTGAGCTCAAGCCATCTCCTATCTTAGCCTCCCAGAGTGCTAGGATAATAGGCACCAGCCACCATGCCTAGCCTGCATAGTCATGATTTCACAAAGCATATCAAACGCCTCAAAATTAGATAAGCTATGAACCAAAGAAAAAGTGTTTTATTTATTTTTCTTTCTTTTTTTTTTGAGACAGAGCCTCAAGCTGTTGCCCTGGGTAGAGTGCTGTGGCATCACAGCTCGTAGCAACCTCCAACTCCTGGGCTCAAGCGATTCTCCTGCCTCCACCTCCCAAGTAGCTGGGACTATAGGCGCCTGCCACAATGCCTGGCTATTTTTTGTTGCATCCATCAGTTGTTTGGTGGGGCCCAGGCTGGTTTTGAACCCGCCAGCTCAGGTGTATGTGCCTGGTGCCTTTGCTGCTTGAGCCACAGGTGCCAAGCCAGAAAAAATGTTTGAAATATGAAAACTGGCAAGATCACTCAGCTCAATTACAGATTTTTTTGAGTGATTCTCTTTCTAAAATGATTTCCATCATTTATCTGCAAACCTCTATTGGGGCCAACAGGAAATGTCGGTTTAGCACCTAGTATTTAAGAAAGATGGCTTAGGGCAGTGGAAAAAGCCTTGGGCCAGAAGCCAGAACCCTCACACCCCTGCCCCCAATGGCATTTACTAATTATGTGACCCAGAGCAAATTACTTAATCTGTTTTCTCACCTCTAATACAGTGATAATTTGTCCCCTGCTTACGAATATGAAATGTGTTGCAAAATGTTATAAATACATAAGGTATTATTAATCAACAAAAGATCAAACTGTTAGAAAAATAAATTCCAGGAACAAAATGCAATTTTACATAACCCTTTTGATTCTAGGCCTGTACCTATCGGCTTTGGGATCTTCTGGCAGTAATATATAAGCAGAAACTTCTAGCCATAATTTCAAGGTACTTTTTATAGTCCCTTAGATATTACAAGTTCCTTTTCCACATCAAAGAAGAAATAAATTTATAAAGAATTGCTAAAAGATCTTTTATCATGTGATCATCTACTGTCCCCAAACGCCCATCAGTTTGCATAGAAAAATTTCCCACTTTTTAGGAAGAAAGCCTATCTAACTGATATGTTTTTCATGTTCTCAGACACCCTCACACAAACTCTCTTTGCATGTCTAATTAGTAGTACGGTTACTCATCATCACTTCCAAATTGCCTTTATGAGTAATGTTTCCAGAAACATATTAACAGGTATGATTATATTTTATTTAAGTGTAGGAAAACTAAAGATGAAAGAACGAAAAGATTAAACGATGTGCTTAAAATGAAATAGCATCAACCATGGAAGATCGCCTTCTAATAATCACAGAATCACTAAAAACTATGGGAACCACAGAAAACTACTGCAAAACTAGCATTCCAACTTATTACTCCTCTGTTGAAGAAATCAGATTTTGAACAGTTACTACATGCCCTGTCCTGTGCAGGGTGTTAGAGACAGATTAGGGGAAAAAACGAAAAACAACTCCATCTCTACACACTTGTGGAATTCATATTGAGGTGGGAGTGGGGATGAGGGGACAGACCAAAAAAGGGAAAAGAAAAGTAAAATAATTTAATTTTTAAACTCTTGGGGTCAAGCCATCCTCTTGCCTCTGAAGTAGTTGGAAGTACAGATGTGGGCCACTATGCCTGGCTAAATTTTCTATTTTTAATAGAGACAGAGACACTTGCTCAGCCTGGTTCAAACTCCTGAGCTCAATCAATCCTCCTGCCTTGGCTTCCCAGAGTTCTAGAATTACAGATTCTAAACCATTGCATAGATTCTAAACAACTTGAAAGTCAAACTCCTTGATGGATGTGTTACTTAGTTCAATGTAAACATTTCACATTGTATATCGAAGCAGTACCCTGAACCCCATAAATGCATCAATGTACAAAGTTATGATTTAATAAAAAATAATTTAAAAAAATAAAGTCAGACTCGTCTCTGGATTCAAATCTCAATTGTCCCCCAAGAGTTTGAGGTGACTTTGAGCCCAGGATGACAGAGTGATACTAGGTAAAAAAAACAAAAAACAAAAAACAATAAAACTGTGCTCTTGACTCTATTATATACTGAAAAACATTTCAATATGGCAAAATTACTCATGTAATTTTAAGTCACAAAATGCAAAACATTGTACTAATTTCATGCATAATTTTTTAACATTAAATTATATATATATATTTGTACACAAACAAAAAATTAGAAGGAGAATTTCCAAAATACTAATGAATTGTTTTCTCTGAATGATAGGATTATAAATTTTAATTTTCTTCTTTATCTGTTTTATGTCAACACTATTTTCTACTTAAAATGAATTACTTAGTAGAAGGGGTAAAATTTGTGCTAGGGCTTAAAAATTCAAGAGAAATTAAGTAAGAAGTAGGAGAAAAGTAAGTGGAATGAGGTGTTGGTTTTACTACTATAATCTGTGTGTGGTAAATCAGAAAGCAGGGAAAAATCTAACTTTTAGAAATTGCATCTTCCAAGATGTTCTTTAAAAAGAGATTAGATGATTGACATTTAGAGCATTTTATTTGTTATTTCTCCAAAATGAAACTGAGCCCATGAGAAGAAAGGTGACATGTCCACAAAAATTAATGAAGAACTGAAAAGAGAAAAAATTTCTGAAATTCCAGACACCTGTCTACATTGCTAATATTGAGAAAAGGTTTTTTCTAGGTTTAAAAATTAATTTTTTCCGGCTAGGCGCCTGTGGCTCAAGTGGCTAAGGCACCAGCCACATACACCTGAGCTGGCGGGTTCGAATTCAGCCCAGGTCTGCCAATCAACAATGACGGCTGCAACCAAAAAGTAGCCAGGCGTTGTGGCTGGCACCTGTAGTCCCAGCCGCTTGGGAGGTGGAGGCAGGAGAATCGCTTGAGCCAAGGAGTTTGAGGTTGCTGTGAGCTGAATGCACAGCACTCCACCCAGGGCAATAGCTTGAGGCTCTGTCTCAAAAAAAAAAAAAAAAAAAATTAATTTTTTCCAAGAGTATTTTTGTAAGACTTAAGATTCTCATACGGAATTGCAGAATGAATGCAGAATGAATGAGGGTGGACTAGACATATTTTCATTTGCCTTGTCAACTATTTCTTAAATACTAATATGTAGCTAATATCAAATTATTTTTTTTTTATTTCACATTAATATGACGGTACAAATGACTAGGTTACGTTTTTTATTTGTTACAACAAAGTCCTTGTTGTAGTTGTGTCCCACACCCAGGGAGTGTGCCACATACTCTTACATTATGCCCATTAGGTGGGAGCACACAGACTTCCCATCTTCCTCCCCTCAACTTGAATTGAGTTTTTCTCTTGTGTGGGCAAGACTAGTTTGTCTACTGGCTTCATGTTAGTGTGGAATACATTGGATACTTGCTTTTCCATTCTTGTGAAACTTTACTAAGAAGAATGTGTTTCAACTCCATCCAGGTTAATATAACCAAATTGTTTAAGAATTAGTAATGGGGGCTCGGTGCCTGTGGCTCAACAGGCTAAGGCGCCAGCCACGTACACCTGAGCTGGCGGGTTCGAAACCAGCCCGGGCCCGCCAAGCAACAATGACGGCTGCAACCAAAAAATGGCCGGGCGTTGTGGCGGGCGCCTGTGGTCCCAGCTACTTGGGAGGCGGAGGCAGAAGACTCGCTTGAGCCCAGGAACTGGAGTTTGCTGTGAGCTGTGACGCCACAGCACTCCATCCAGGGTGAGAGCTTGAGGCTCTGTCTCAAAAAAAAAAAAAAAATAAAACAACCCAATTGTTCACCAAAAGGGAACTGGGCATAGAGTAGTATGACACGTATGCAACAGCACAACATGCAACCTCTAAAAAACAAGGCAGCTTGAGATACAGCATTTCACCTCTCCAGAAATTCACAGTTGATTACAATCAAACTCTGTTTTTAATTCCCAGAGCATGCTGTAGCTTAATTAGTGACCATTGTTTTCATGCCAATATCAAAGCTCTTACAACTGGGAAAATAATTGTTTTTCCCTAAGATAATAGGCATCCCAGAAAATTAACACAAAAGGATTGTGGGTGATGAACAGGAACTATACTCCATCCACAATAATTTTAACTTTAGCTTGTTAATCTTTCTATATCCATCTCAAGACTCATCTTCTTCCCCCCACTGCTTACCATACCTCAGTGAGTATCACATAGCAAAGACCTTCAATATTCAGTTTCTGGGGGTCACACAGGAAATATTCATCCTATCCCAGATGGTGCTGGACTTTTGCATTAAGTCGGGGAAATCAGTATCTAAGTCCTGTTGGAAATTTTCTATTAAATGAAATCTTCTTAAGTCTACAAGCAAAGCAAGAAAGATAAAGACCATGCCATCCACCCAGGTGTTGGAGTCAAAACTGGTATGTCATATCAGATTTTTCTTCTTTTCATTCCCCTACAATGGTTCATCAACAAATCTTGTCCACTTTACTTTCAAAATAAATCTCAACTCCACCCACCTCCCTCTATCTCTTTTGCCATTACTTAAGCACAGGCCTTGGCAATCTCTCACCATCAAGAGCCCCCTGTTTTCTCTGCATCCTCCCACTCTCTGTCCTCCATGTATGCTGAGCACAATTTTAAAAGTAAACTATTATCTTTTCACTCCCCAGCTTACACCCCTTCAAAGGTTTTCCATTGTTCTTAGAAAAAAGAATTTGACCACCATAACTTGACCTGTAAGTTCTGGAACGTTCTAACCCATCTTTCTCCAACTTCAACCCATAGTGCTTTCTCCCTCCCTTCTTCACTATAGCCATGCTGATTTGGGAGTCTCTAAATGTGCCAAACTCTTTCCTACCTCAGAGTCTTTTCGAGATCACATCCAGAACTCAATTAGCAGCAAGCTAATGACAGTAATATGAGTATTAATAGAAGATAGGTGAGTGGTACTAATTCTATATTTATGCAGTCAAAACAATACTCTTGTCCTTTCTGACATATTTGAAAATGATAATTATTCCTCTAAAATCTACCACATGTATTCATTACTCATTAACAAATACGTATAAAATTTCTGTTTGAGGGTAGGACTGCAAATCTCTTTGGAAAGAAGTACGGAAAATCCTCAAAGAACTTGAAATAGACCTCCCAGTTGATCCCACAATCCATTTCTAGGCATCTACACAGAAGAAAAACCTCATTTTATCATAAGGACATTTGTACTAGATTATTACATCTCAATTTACAATCACCAAGATGTCAAAACACCAAAGTGCCCATCAACCCATGAATTGATTGATCAACTAAGATATATGAATATAAGGGAATACTATTCAGCCATAAAAACATGGAGACTTTACATCTTTTGTATTAACCTGGATGGAGCTGAAACACATTCTTCTTAGTAAAGTATCACAAGAATGGAAAAGCAAAAAAAAACGAAAAAGGGAAAAATAAGAATGGAAAGGCAAGTATCCAATGTACTCAATACTAATATGAAGCCAGTAGTCAAACTAATATGGACCCACATAAGAGAAAAACTCAATTCAAGTGGAGGGAGGGGAGGAGAAATGGGGGGAAGGAAGGTGGAGAAAGGGAAGGGAGGAAGGAGGGGAATGGGCATGCTCCCACTTACTGGACACAATGTAAGGGTGTATGGCACACCTCCTGGATGCAGGACACAACTACAACAGGAACTTTACCTAACAAATACGAACATTGTAACCTAATTATTTGTACCCTCATATCAATCCGAAATAAAAATAATTCTATTTGGGGCACTTTCCTTATTATGCTAGGATAGAAAAAAAATAAAAACAAGAGTGACCCTCAAGAAGTCTGCAGTATTTCAGGCAACATAAGATTCGTCCATGTGTAACTATACCATAATTCAGTATGAATTAAGTTAAAAAAATTTCAGGAAAATAAGCAATCATTTATGGCTGGCATGGTGGGCAAGGGTTCCTGGGGGAAGTCTATCTCAGGTCCTTTGGAAGAATGGGTAGAGCTGGAAAAACACAAGAGGGATTGAGGGTAGGGAACGGCATACAGACAGAGGGAGTAGAGGGAGTAGACGGAGTGAAAGCTCAGAAATTGGAAAATGCACAATATGTTTAGAAGTAGCAAATAATTAGAAAATTGGATTTGAGGCAAAATATGAAAAGCCCACAAATAGCAAACTAATAAAAATAGCACAAATGTATTGATCATTTACTATATGCCATCGTTTACTATAGTCATTTAATTATCACAATCACCTTATGATGATAACTATGATTATCCCCATTTTTCACTCAGAGAACTGAAACACAGAGGAGTTGAGTAGCTTTTGGATATGCACAAAATTAGCGTATGGTGGGGACAGGATCCAACCTTGGCAATCCAGCTTCTGTGTACATGTTAACCATGTTGGGAATCAACTTTAGTCACACAGATAGTCAGAATGCATCAAAGAGCTCTGAGCAAGAATGGGCCTTTCATGACTTACTCTGGTTGGAATGTAAAGACTATCTAAGAGAAAAGACAACTAAAACTTGGGAAAGCACCTTTGAAAACCAATACAATAATAAAGGCCAAAGGCACAAGGTTTAAATAAGCACCATCACAGTAGGGATGTAAAGGAAAATCTGGGTAAGAAACAACAAAAAGGAGAAATCAAAGAACATTTCAGTTGGTTGGCTATGAGAGAAGAATCAGCAAACACAGCTCATTCTGAAATTTCAAGTTGGGGTACTAGAAAAATGGTTGTGCCATTGATGTAAATTTTTTAAGTAAAAATAAAAAAATTTATTTGAAAGAAAATAGGTGGAATTGTGCTTTAAGCTGTATGGTATTACTACTGCTGTTAGGCTCCTGTGGGACCACAGACCTTCTCAGAAAATGGCAGATCATAGTAGAGGGGCCTGAGTTGAGGATATGGGCCGGCAGTCACCTCTGAGGACATGGTGCAGACCACCGGTGCACCCTCACATGCTTTCTACTCTCCGGTTTCAGGAAGAGGAGCCACAGCAGAGACAGAAAAACAACTGAGAGTTAAGTGTGATGGACACTGAGAAACCGAGTCATTTCACAATGGAGGGGAACAGCAATAGTTTCAAATGCTGTCAAGAGATGAAGGAAAATAGAGACTGAAAAGCATCACTTCTCATAATTTGGTACTAAGAGAAGCAACGAGGTGACAAGGAGTTCAGACTTCAACGCATGAAGGTAGATAAGGGGTAGACAGTGGCTAAAAATCATTCACAGAGCTTAGAGGTAAAAAGCAAAGTGAATGCTAGGGTAGTGGATTAGTAAATGCAAGCAAATTTTGTTTCCTGGCTTGTTTCAAGGATGGAGAATTCTAAGCATGTTTGTAAACAAAGAAAGAGGCAAATGAACAGAGAGAGATCAAAGGTTGCTCAAGCAATGTTCCAGAACAAGGTGAAGTGCATGTAAATGAGAAGAAAGTTTTTTCCCTGGGGCAGAGAAAAGAGTTTTGATGCAGAGGACCCTGAGGAGTGAAACTGAGGGGCTCATGTCAGATAAACTTAATATTCCCCAAAAAGCAGAGATCATCTGCCACGGGTAAGATGATAGATGACACCACAGGCAGTGAGACACAGAATCCAGGAAACAGGAAATCGTAAATGAAGCACACAATAATGAGAACTAGCTAAGAAGCAGCATGAATAAAAGGAACCAATTAAAACTGTGATGCTACTTTCTCCAGAAAAATTAGTACTGCCGCCTCAAGAGAGTTGAGAAAGCAGACCTGATGGCTAGCTAGATGCTATACTCCTGGTATACACGCATCATTCATTTCATTTATTCACCAAGTTTCCATTCAACCACTGGGAGTCAGTCACTGTGTGAGCTGCCGCAGTCATAAAAACAATGGCTACATAAAAACAATAGTTAATTTGGATGGTATTAGTCCAAAACATGACGCGTCCCATGGTTGAATAAAGTAGACACACCTTGCCATCTTACTCACCTAAAGCCACACTTCCATTACTTCTGATTACTCATAACTCTTAGTGACCCATCCATGATTTATCATGTGTTCAGACCCCAGTCCTCTGGGAAATATGCCCTCTGTTACAAGTACCCTGAAAGAAAAGTATTTGGCAAGAAGCTTTTTCATTTAAGAATTCTCAGAACTTCAAATTGGGTTCTTGAAAACAGCATGATATTTCAACATTGACATTGCAGTTTCACTCATTTTGTCCTCACTTCCATCAAACTAAGAGCTTGTTCATTCATTTCGTTCATTTTCTAACCTTTTTCTTATGTAGTGTTAACTTCAAACAATCCCCTCCCAGGGATTTCACCAGGGCTATGTCCTCCTATCCGTTCATTTTTTTACATTCATTCATTTGTTCATCAGGCATTCACTGAGTGCCTATGATGTACAATGCACAGCTCCCTGTGGTTCAAAAACATAATCCTTATTCTCAGAGGTAGTATAGTATATAAGTAAAGCAAGAAGAGTAGCAGAGTAACAGTAAAATAGAAACTAAGTACAGTGGTTAAAAATAAAGGAAAGGGAGACCAGCTTTGCCCAAGGGCATCAAGCAAGGTTCCACAGGGGAGGAGGCTCTTTGATTATTGCTTGAAGAACACAGAGCAATTTTCCAGACGGGTGAGGTATGTGGGGGAGATCACTTTGAGGAAGGAATGCCATGTACAAAGGCACTGAGGCATGAATCAGCAGATGGTTTAAAAACCTACAAGAAGCCCGAGGGTGGGAGGAGCAGGGAGGATGTGGGAGAATGGGGAGGGAGTGGGTAGTCTGGTAAGCCCCTGAGGAGCCATTATGAGAGGTCTCACTTTCTTCTTGTGGAGTTATGGTTCTTTCAAAATCTATGAAACTGTGAACCCTCATCTCAGAAAAAAAAAAGAAAAATCACCAGAATAGTATATACAATGTCCACAAACACCCTGAAGTCCAGAAACTATATGGACCTCAGGTTTAAAATCCTGCTACAGGCAAATAGCTTATTTTTCATTTTTAAAAATAGCTGGAAGTATATACAACAAGCAAGGGAGTAATATGATCCAATGCGTGTTTTAGAACAATAATTCAGCCAACTCTGTTGTGAATGGATTAGAAGCAAGTAAGACCGATGGTAGAATGAGCAATTAAGACACCATGACAACCATCTGGTCAGGAGATGATGAAAGAAACTGCCAAGAAACTCTTGAAAAAGATAAGAATGATTTGAACTATCAGATATTTCAATGCATTACAATAATTAAAACAATGCATACCGACCCATAAAATAAATAAGATAGATCAATGAAGAAGATAAAAAGTCTAGATCTAGAATTTTGCATGAGATTCAAAATTTTGTATTATGTTTTTCCCAGGGTAAAACGTAAAAAGTAAAAGATAGATTATTCAACAAGTCATTGTAAGGATAAATGGAAAACTATCTGGAAAAAATACAAAGTTAAATTCTTGCACTCCTATATACCAAAATAAATTCCAGATGGATTACGATTTACATGTAAAATAAAGAAACAAAAAAAAAAGCACTGGAAGAAAATGTAGGAAAAGTATATGTAATCTTGGGGTAGTAAAGTCTTTCTAAAATAACTCCAAAAGGCAGAGCTTTGACAGGAAAACATGAAAGACTCAACTGCTGCCCAGGGTCAGGGGAAGGGGAAAATGGGAGTCGCTACTCACTGGGCATAAAGTTCCAGTTATGCAAAATGATTTAAGTCCTAGAGATCTGCTGTGCAACACTGTGCCCATAGTTAATATTATATTGCAGACAAAACCTATTAAAAGGAGAAATTCATATTAAATGTTATTACCACAGTCAAAAAAAAAAAAATTCAACCACATACACAAAAACTTCTCATGTAAAAATACACCAGAGGGAAAAAGTCAAAGATGACTAAGAAAGTGGGAAAAATATTTACATTACGACCCATATACAAATGAAAACTATCTGTACTATTAAAAATTCAATAAAATTAACTGGAAAATAAGCATCCCAAAAGAAAAATAAACAATGAACATTAGTAGGAAATTGGCAAAGAAAAAAATGTCCAACCTCACTAGTAATTTAAGAAATGCAAATAAAGCCACAGTGAGATGCCATTTCTTCCATATCAGATTGGCGTAGTTTTTTAAAATCATACTACTGAAGATATGGGAAAATGTGCCCTCTTCATGCACTTCTGGTGGGAGAACCTTTCTGGAGAGCAATTTGGCAAAAAGAATCAAATAAGACAGTTTACTCTTTAATGTAGAAGCTCTGCTTCCAAAAGTGTATCTATCCTAAGGAAATGATCCTGGTTTGACTACCAGGAGATACACAATAATTTTTGTAGTAGCAAAAACATTTAATTTGATTGGATAAGTAAATGTTTTTTAACCATTAAAGAAGCTAACTTATAAAAATTATCTTGCAGAAAAATAGTTCAAGGCATAAATAGATGCTCATACTAGCTTATTAAATCAGAAAAATGGGCTATAAAATCATATTATTATATACAAGCCTGGCAAAAACTCTTCTACCACCCCATACTACTATGCCTAAACAAGAGAATGTAGGTTGGTTGAAATATAGATTTGAAGTACAATTCGGCTGCAATGACAATATATGAAAACTAATATCATTAACAGTAATAGTGTAAATAACAATGGAAAAATTGCTCAACAGTGAGCAAGCAGCAGGCTGGCTCATAGTGACATGTTAATAGAGTTCAAAGGGAGAGCCAAGTTTCTGATACAGACCTCTGGTGAAGCATGGTGGAGCCTGATAGGTCTACACATACTGATCTCTTCAACCTTATCCTGTCCTCTCAGCCTGCCAAGCTTTGACCCAGAAATCAGAGGGGAGAACTCAGGAAAATTACATGCAGTTAGACATGGAAAATACATAAGGACCGAAAAAGAGGTCTGGGCTACAGCTGCACTCCCACGAGGGCCACAACAAGCTCTCCACAAGTGACATATATTGAAACAAATGAGAAAACAGCCCAGATCCACGGGCTGACACTGATGTGATGGCCCTGCTATAACTTAGCACAGGAGCACTGGACACCATTTGGTGGGCTCCAGTTCTCTGCCACATGCTGAGTCCTTAGAATCCCTGTTTGCATGGAGCAGGGCCAGCACCACGTTCTCATCCATTTCCAAAATAACATTTTTGGCTAAGCACCCATAGCTCAAGGTTAGGGCGCCGGCCACATACACCAGGGCTGGCAGGTTTAAACCTGGCCCAGGCCTGCTAAACAATGACAACTGCAACAAAAAAATAGTCGGGTGTTGTGGCAGGAGCCTGTAGTTCCAGCTATTTGGGAGGCTGAAGCAAGAGAATTGCTTAAGCCCAAGAGTTGGACGTTGCTGTGAGCTGTGACGCAACAGCACTCTACCGAGGGTGACGTAGTGACTCTGTCTCAAAAAAAAAAATTTTTTTTCATGTCAAGTGGACCATATGAGGCCTCTAAAAATCTGCACATGTCATAGAGATAATTTTACCAATCAATGAAACCACATCATGTGCTTAGAATAGCATCTCGACCAATCTGTATTTTATTTTGAGATATGTCAGCTTGGGGGTTACAACCCACAATACTTAAGCAGAATTTGCAATGGAAAAAGCATGTTTGTATTGCGTTTGCATTTGCTGGCTTATCTTTGTGACAGCCGATTCCTTTACCTCCGATTCTCCCACTTCAAACTGAAGACTGGAGGTTCATCAGAAAACCTGACTCTGTGACAAAAGCAATTGACTATAAAGTGGAGGGGGGGGGGAAGGAACAGCTTTTGAAAGAGGGGGGAAATAAAGAAAACAAACACCCACACAACATGAGTGTGTGTTTAACAAGGGAAGTTATCTCAAAGGTCACAGATTGGCGGAGGAAATATGCTATTTACCAATGGTGGGGAAGGAAAACTCCCAAAGACACATAAAACTCACTCTAAATATTTGCCACTCTGTTTTATTTAAGACCAGGGCACATTAGCAGAGACAAGGCTGAGCACACACTGAGGACCCAACAAGGTCACCAAGCTATAGGCCCCTTTGTCAGCACAGAGAAGCTTCTCTCAATAGCAGCTAAGTGGTTGCAGCAGAATTATTATGATTACCCTAGATGGATAAACCTCAGAGGATATCTATTTTATTATCCACAGTTTATTGAGGATATATATTTTTTTACTCACTTTATTTATAGTGTATTCTAGCTCAATTATTTTTGGTTGGTTTTGCTCATGATTTTGCCTATCACTTGCTTATAACCTCACTCAGAAAACTTGCTTGAATCTATTTTGTTGACATTTACAGTTGTTCCAAAGAATGGAAAATAATGAATGAAAATTTGTTAAGAGAACATGCATTAGACAATTCTGAACATTTGCATTGATGAAAAAGGCATACTATCCATAAATTAAATCTTATGTGACTTTTCCTTTATACTTACAAATTCCAAGAATGATTATTTAAAAGCAAAGTCAACCATTTACCAGAATAACTCAGAACAAAACTGTGGTGTTATAAGACGTGGCAATATTTCTTAGAATAGAATGCTATTAGTTCATAAATCTAAGGCAGGCACGCAGATGCCTGCCCCACATATAATATAAAGCATTTTGCTACAGAAAAACCTGTCATATTTTGACCATAAACACGACTTGAGAATCACACCAGTGAGAGGTTTAGATTGTGTTAAGGGTTTTTCTATTTCTCACACCTTCAGGCAGACAGAGACATACACTTTCATTCTAAAGACGCCCATCTGGTTTCCCCCACACTCCATCAACAAACTCATACTTCACTCCTGAAATTCCTTTTCTGACTTACCTTGAGCATAAAAATCTGGAACAGGAGAGTGGCTTCAGAGAAGCCAGCATCAGAATGTGGCCAAGGGGAATGAAATCTCAGTTCCTGCCAACAATACAAATCTCTGACATTAGACAGCAGAAAGAAAGGGGAGCTAACGGCATCTCAGTGCTTTCAAAGCAGATATTTTAATAGAAACAATTCAAGCTCCTGACGCAACAGAGGGGAGCCTTTGCATAATGTTTAGTTTCTAAAGCCTCCAAAGGTATCTGATATTTATTTATGAATCAAATACATTAAGCCTGAAATGGAAACACTTCTAGAATTTCCAACGAGCCTACATAAAGCTGCCTCAATAATTATTAGCAAACAAGTTAGTAGGAAACATTAAGTCCCATGTAAGTTTTTTAGTTATTGTTCTTTCTCCTCCTACTCACTCCACACTGGATCATGAAAACATGTTTTAAAAGATATCAACACAGAAACCATTAATTTGACTGTTAAAAATCTCCCTGGAGCTCATTTTCATAGATCATCTAGAAAAATCTTAGGAGGTTTTATAAAATGTCCCCAATTCAGAAACCAAAGATTCAAATGCAAAGAGCCTATCCTAGTTTTTGGTGGTTCCCTGAAAGGAACAAGTTCTTCCTAAATGGAGCTAAAAGTAAGAAACCATTATCCTCTCTAATCATTTCAAAAGAAGCTAAAGTAAAATCTTGTTTAACCAGAGACTAAACAATCAGAAGTTCACGTACCATAGTTATAAGTCACCTTTTATGAGAAAGAAACAAATAAAATATAAACAAGCTGATTCAGAGATTTATTAAGTTATGATCAGTGGAAATTCAACCCAGTTGTTAGCTCACATATATCAAAAAGCTTCTGAAGTTGTGACCAGTGTTCATATGGTAATGTTCATATTAGGTATGCTTTACTATTTCCTAATTATTTGAAAAGTGTTTTTACCTCTATTTGATATAAATTCCAACCCCTTGTTAATCACTGTATATAATTATTTAACGAACCTATCCCCAGTCTATTTTGGACAAACTGAATTCACAACAAAATGAAGAATGAGATTTATTTGTTTTACTTGGAGGAAGGAGGAACAGGGGGACTGAATGAGCCATTTAAAAAGATAACTTCACAAAATAAATAAAAAGGTAACTTTAATAGTGAGCATTTATTTGTAGAACAACTAAATAGAACACAAGGTTAAGGACTAAAAATCTGGAAATCACTTTATACGAAAAGAAATTAGAGAGAATCACTTAACCTCAATTTTGCCAAATGTAAATTAGGGGCATTATTAGACCTTCCATATCTCCCACAATACAAAATTATGCTATAAATACAAGGTTCATTAACCTGGTTAAATCAAGCTAGATAGAGATAATTGGCCATATACACGATGACATCTATCTTCACCTGCAGAAAAGGAGGTTGACTGTTAATTTGACTACAAATACATAAATCGTGTTTTTAATGTCTTTATAAGGGTTTATTAGAATGAGATACTCAGCTACAAGTCAGCCTGTAGTTTCCTGCGAGGTTAGCAGGCTACACTATTGCCATCTCCCACTTAGAAATGAGGAAGCAAAAGCAGAAATCATAACAAATTGCCCAACAAAGAAGGCAGGTCAAAAGTGGAACTTAGAATTTTAAAGGTGTTGAAGACAGGGCTCTGCATTAAGTAAGCACTTACATGTGTTCATGGAGTGAATGAAGAAGCTGGTAGTGCACAGACCAGCACATCACCAGGCCCTGCATGCCCCCTGTAGCAGACAGAAGCCTTACACCTCGCCAAGATCCGTGGATGGTCAAATATGATGAAATTACAGGAGGAACATATTTTTGCTCCTACCATCCTTTTCAAAAACATTTTACTGATATACAGTAGTTGTACATATTTGGGGGGTACTTTTATGTTTTGATACCTGCATACAAGCTGTAATGATAAAAATCAGGATAATTGGGATATCTATCACCTCAAACATTGATCTTCTCTTTGTGCTGTGCATGGGTCTAATTACCCTTAGGATTAAAAAATCACATTTTCTTTTTTCAGTTAACACTAAATATGAACAGTCAGAAGCCTCTTACCTTTGCTGTTTAATTATCCATCTGAATGCAGCTCAGATCAGCTCTATAATCCAATTTTGAGAAAATGATGCATCTATTTAAAAGCATACATAGCTTGTTTGTTCAAGCAAAAAGTTGACTGAATTCTCCTAGACTAAGACGAGATTGGCATGTTTGCTTGTGCATATCAGATTATTTAATTGCAAAACTGGGAATTATTCCACAGATGTGAATGGATTTCTAATTTATGTCACAATGGAGAGATTATACTCTTAGGAGAAGTTATTTACTTACTCATTTTCCTAACTAGATTTCCACACAAACGAGAATTTCAAGTCAGGGAAGCATTGCCAAAAAATGCTTCACCAGAGACAACCAAAAAGAGATCATAAATGTCTAGTTAGCTATAAATAATGACCTTAAAAAGATCTTTGGAAATATAATTACAGCTGGTCTAGTCTGAGGAATTTTACATTTATATAGCCCGAATAAATTATAGTATGCACACAATAATTTTAATTTATGCATTAATATAGGTTTGTTGTACATGTTGCTATAAATTTCAAAATTAAAAAAAAAAATCAAGGATCAAGTTCATTTTTTTCCCCCAACACTTTTTCTAACTGTGAAGTCCATACATAGCTCCTCTTTCTCTGCACATATTGACAAATATATTTTTCCCACTCTCTAATTTAAGTATGCCCCTCTCGGCAGTAACTTGTCTGACCTTGTCTGTAACTCTTACTGGGAATTTCTAAGCTATCTTTTTGTAATCTTCTAAGGAAACAGCTTATCAGTGCATCTATGTTCTTTTATGTTCATCCTTCCCTCCTTTTTTTCCCTTTCCTTGGCAACATCGGAGCAGACATACAGAAATCTATAAATTATGGTGGCTTATTTATTTTTACCTGCATGTATTCAGAAGCTATTTTTAAGAAAAGGGATGAATTATGAAATCGGAGTTATGGAGCCTAGGCATTGTGTGGCCCTTGGGCAAGTTACATAATTCAGGGGACCCATCTTCTCAAGCAGGAAATGCAGAGGACCCTGCTAAATGATCCATCTTCAAGGTTCTGACAACCCTGAAACTATCCGACTCTCTAGCTCTTTGGGGACTTCACACTTAAATGTCAGGATGTTACCTTAAAGGATGTTTGGTCCTTTTCCTGGTGAATATAAACACAGACAAAGAAAAGGGCACAGATATGTGGAGGGATGCAAACAAGAAAGAGGGGGAGAAAAGTAGGAGGGAGGAGAAAGAATAATGAGGACAGAGGGACAGAAACCCAGAGACATAGCAGGGTAAGGGCAGGGAAGAGGGTAGAAGCATTTAGGGGAAAGGAAAAGTACATCAGTATGAAAGCTAAAGAAGAGGTCTAAATTACAGCACACAACTAATTATAGAGGATCAAATTTTTAAGTTTTTGCATGACAACAAATACTTACGGGGATTTGTTCTCTCTGCTTTCAAGCTTTGCTTCTGCTTTTCAACCTGAGGGGCCTTACACACACTCAGGAGGACACCCCGGCCCACACATCCAAGATCCATACATAGTCCCCCTCTCTTTGGTCCTAGGAGCACTTACACACAAGTGCCATTTATCTTTGGGAGACTTGTGTTAGACTCTAATACACTTTGGAAGTGTATTAGAAAACAAGAGAGGCCCACACAGACCCTGGAAGAAACCTTGGGATCACTTAGGCAGGGAACTGTGGGGCACTGAATGGCTTAGAAGTGGGGGTGGGGTACTGGAAATGGACAACATCCCTTTGGCTCTGCAAAGTCCTCTTCCTGGGGACCTGGTGCCATGGAGAACAGCCAGCAGCACTTACAGCAAGAGCAAGAGCCTCTTGCTCCAGACCCAGGGCTGTTTTTCTGATGTGGCATTTCTGCCTTAATCTGGGTTAGCCAGAAATCTAAGTAGCCATATCTCATATTCCAAGCAGCAAGGCTGAATAGTATTTGGGCATACTAGAGAGTGAAAATAACTAACAGGAGTACTAAAATTACTTCAGCTCAGGTGGTCAAACGATGTCAGTTTTAATACCATGGAGTCTGGGCCACATTAGCACAGGGTAGAAAATGTCTACACACCACATATAGACTGTTTAAGAATAAGCTAGGACAAAGAGAACCTTTGTGAGCTTTTAGTGACCAGGCGGAGAGTAAAGTTGTGTCTCATTTCTTTCTCAGTTTACAGAACATCATAGGTCAAGGAAGACCCAAGGCAAGAAGCCAAATTTAATGGTAAACGTTCTCTCTCATTCTTCCTTAACACCTCACTGTGACATACCTGAGTTGTCCTCTGCAGGCACACAAGATCTACTTTCCCAAAAAAGTGTTCTGTGCCTCTATTTCCCACTTTTCACTACCAAATTTTGCTTCCCATATATTTTGTCTTTTATCTGGTAGTGGCCAAATAATAGAATAAACTACCACGTACCACTAGGCTAGTGTTGTCACCTGAATAGGTTATCTATCCAAGTTAATTAACCTGGAAAGCAGGACCTTGAGAACATGGCATTCCTTAAGATGTAGGAACGATAGAGCTCCTGAACAGACCAATTACAAGCACTGAGATTACAGAAACAATAAAAAATCTTCCAACCAAAAAATGCCCTGGTCCGGATGGCTTCACACCAGAATTCTACCAAACCTTCAAGGAAGAGCTTATTCGCATACTGCAGAAATTTTTCCAAAAAATTGAGGAGAAAGGAATCTTCCCCAACATGTTCTATGAAGCAAACATCACCCTGATACCAAAATCAGGAAAAGACCCAACTAAAAAGGAGAATTTCAGACCAATTTCACTCATGAATATAGATGCAAAAATTCTCAACAAAATCCTAGCCAATAGATTACAGCTTATCAT
>CAUYRH010005919.1:0-24661 GCA_963574655.1 Perodicticus potto
ACTTAATCAATAAACATATGACTTAAACCTGGCCCCAGGCCTTTTACTGCCTGGTACTTCCAGGTCTATGGATAAATTGGACTAAGTGATAACCACTTATTACGTAAAACTATCCTTATCGGCTAAGGTTTAACTGACTTAACTGATAACTACTTTACCAAAGTTGTTCTTATGCTAAGTAATAATCCTTTAACCGACCATTTGGAGGCAGTTAAGGTAGTAGCCTGGAAAATTCCACCAGAATTTTCCTTTCTAACTCACAAAAGAGTTTAAACTTGCCTTCACAAAATGGGAGATTGATTGACCTTACAAGGGCACAGATGACTGTGCCCCTACACTAGTGTACATCCAGAAAGCACTCCTCTCCCAGAGGACCTGAGTCCTCTCCTCTCCTTTCTGCTAGTGTACATCCAGACAGCAATCCTCTCCGAGAGGACTTCACCTTGCCTTTGTGCTGGTGTACATCCAGAGAGCACTACTTTTCCCAGAGGACCCGAGGCCCCACCTCACTTTTGTGCTAGTGTACATCCAGACAGCACTCCTCTCCCAGCAGACCCGAGTCCGAACTTTGCCTTTCTGCTAGTGTACATGCACAAAGCATTTCTTGCCCAGAGGGCCCAGGTCCTTACCTCGCCTTTCTGCTAGTGTACATCCAGACACCACTCCTTTCCCATAAGACCTGAGTCCTCGCCTCGCATTTTTGCTAATGTACCTCCAGTCAGCCCTCCTCTCCCAGAAGACCTGAGTCCTTGACTCACCTTTCTGAAAGTGTACATCCAGTCAGCACTCCTCTCCCAGAGGAACCATGTCCTCACCTCACCTTTGTGCTATTGTACATGCACAAAGCACACCTCTCCCGGAGGTTCTGATGCCTCACCTCGCCATTCTGCTACTGTATATGCAGACAGCACTCCTCTCTCTGAGGACTCCTCACCTTTCTCCTAGTGTACACCCAGACAGCACTCCTCTCCCAGAGGACCCAAGTCCTCGGCCTTTGTGCTAGTGTACATCCACACAGCATTCCTCTCCCAGAGGACCCGTGTCCTCACCTCACCTTTTTCCTGGTGTATATGCAGACAGCACTCCTTTCCCAGAGGTCCCGAGTCCTCACCTCACCTTTCTGCTAGTGTACTCCTCTGTGAGAGGACCTGAGGTCTCAACTCACCTTTGTGCAAGTGTAAATCTGCACAGCACTCCTCTCCCAGAGGATCCAAGTCCTCACCTCGCCTATCATCCTGTGTACATCCAGTCAGCACTCCGCTCCCAGATGACTCGGGACCTCACCTTACCTTTCTGCTAGTGCACATCTAGATAGCACTCCTCTCACAGAGGACCTGAGTCCTCAACTGTCCTTTCTGCTATATGCATCCAGACAACACTCTTCTCCCAGGGCAGGTGAGGACTCGTGCAATTGGAGAGCAGTTTTGTCTTCATGAAAAATAGCAGAAATGATAACTGAGGACATGGGCACATTGGGTGATGATTGCTGTCTATATGCACTCCAGCAGAAAGCTGAGGTGAGGATTCCGGTGCTCTGGGAGAGGAGTGCTGTCTGATTGCACATTGCCCAAAGAGGAAGTGAGGACTCGGGTGTTCTGGGAGAAGAGTGCTGAGTGGACGAACACTTGCAGAAAGGTGAGCAGAGGACTTGGGGGCTCTGCAAGAGGAGTTCTGGGAGAAGAGTGCTGAGTGGACGAACACTAGCAGAAAGGAGTGGTGAGGACTTGGGTGCGATTAAAAGGAGTGTTGTCTGGATGCACAATAGCATAAAGTGGAGCTGAAGACCTTGGGAGGGAACATTAATACATATTCACCCTTCAGCAAGGTAAGTCAATGTGCCACTACCCATTCAACTCCCAGGTTGACTTACCTTGGTGAGGGGCTCATTCAAACTAGCTGCATCATCTCATTGAGAATAGAAGTTTTTCCCGTGCTCCAGCATATATAACTGTCAGTATGCTCATTGGAGGCAAAGCAGTTTCTTCTCCTCAATAAGGCTTATAGAGCTACCCAGGATAGAAGTTCACAAGTTCCACAGTAATGCTCTTACCAGAAGTTTTATCTGCACTTCCCTTCTTAGAAACACTAGAGTGTGTTTCCAAACTGCAATCCATTCCAGAGAATACTTGTATTGACTGCATGAGTAACTCTCTGAAATTCCTGCTGAGGGAACATTAATACAGATGAGCCCCTCACCCAGGTCAGTTAATGTGCCAACAGCCATGTAACTACGTGCATCAACTCAGTGACACTAGAAATGCACTGCTCCAGCATATAACTGGCAGTATGCTTCCTGGAGGAAGAAACCATTTGTTCTCCTCAAGAACGCTTATAGAGCACCAGGGAAAGAGTTTATAACATTCACAATACCATGCTTACCAGAAGTTACATCTGCACTTTCCTTCTTGTACACACTAGAGTGTGTTTCCAAACTGCAGTCTATTCCAGAGAATACTTGTGTTGGTCACACATGGAACTCTTTCTCTGAACTTTCCTGCTGAGGGAACCTTGATACAGATGAGTCCCTATAAAGAGTAAGCCAATGGCCATTCAACTATGTACATGTTGTCATTGAGATGAGCAGATTGCCACTACTCCAGCTTCCGTCCGGCAGTATCTCACTGGGAGGAAAAAGCAGTTTCTTCTCTTCAGTAAGGCTATTTAGAGCTAACCATGAATGCCTGATTTGAAAATTGCACAATAGCTTGTTTCCCAGAAGGTTCACCTGTACTTTCCTTACAAACACTTCAGCATGTTTCCAAAGTGCAATCTCTTCTGGAGAATAGAACTTTGTCCCTGCTCCAGCTTATAACTGGCAGTATGCCACTTGATAGCATAAGTAGGTTCTTCTCTTCTGCAAGACTATTTAGATGTAACCATGAAGGAAGTTTTCAAACTTCCACAATACCTCACTTCCTAGAAGTTTCATGGCACTTTCCTTCTTATAAACACCAGAGTTTGTTTCCAAAGTGCAATCCATTCCAGAGAATACTTGTATTGATCGCACATGTCACTCACTAAGCATTCCTCCTGAGGAAATATTAAAACACATGTCAATAAAAAGAACAAAAACAAAAGCATGATTCCCTGAGCAAGGTAAGTCAGGGTGCCAACAGGCATGCAACTGAGGACACAAACCCAGTGAGATCAGAAGTTTGTCCCCAGCTCCGGCATATAACCAGCCTTAGGTTTCCTGCATCCTCATCTCTCCTTTCTGCCTGTGTGCATCCAGAAAGCACTCCTCTCCCAGTGCACCCGAGTCCTCACCTCTACTTTCTGCTAGGGTACATCCGGATAGCACTCCTCTCTCAGAGGACCAAAGTCCTCACACCACCTTTCCACTAGTGTACATCCAGACAGCACTCCTCTCCTAGAGGAGCCAAGTCTTCACCTCACCTTTGTGCTTGTGTGCATCCAGAGAGCACTGCTCTCCCAGAGGACCTGAGTCCTCACCTGTCCTTTCTGCTATGTAAATCCAAACAACACTCTTCTCCCAGGGCAGGTGAGAACTCAGGTGCGATAGGGGAGGACTGTTGTCTTCATGCAAACTAGCAGAAAGAAGTGAGGATTCGGGTGCATTGTGAGAGAAGTGCTGTCTCTATGCACACTAGGAGAAAGCTGAGGTGAGGACTCGGGTGCTCTGGAAGTGGAGTTCTGTCCAATTGCACATTGCCTGAAGGAGAGGTGTGGACTCGGGTGCACTGGGAGAAGAGTGCTGACTGGATGCACACTTGCAGAAAGGCGAGCAGAGGACTTGGGTGCTCTGCAAATGGAGTGCTGTCTGGATGCACACTAGCAGAAAGGAGAGGTGAGGACTCAGGTGCGATGGAAAGGAGTGTTGTCTGGATGCACAATAGCATAAAGGGAAGTTGTGGGCCACGTGAGGGAACATTAATGAACATGCACCCTTCAGCAAGGTAAGTCAAGATGCCAATACCCATTCAACTCCCAGGTTGACTTACATTGGTGAGGGGCTCATTCGACTAGGTGTATCATCTCATTGAGAATAGAATTTTCCCCTACTCCAGCATATATATCTGTCAGTATGCTCATTGGAGGAAAAACAATTTCTTCTCCTCAATAAGGCTTATAGACCTACCTGGGGTAGAAGTTCACAACTTCCACAGCAATGTTCTTGCCAGAAGTTTTATGTGAATGTCCCTTCTTCACTTCTAGAGTTACACTAGAGTTTGTTTCTGAACTGTAATCTATTCCAGAGAATACCTGTATTGATGCACGTGTAACTCTCTGAAAATTCCTGCTGAGGGAACATTAATACAGATGAGCCCCTCAGCAAAGTCAGTTAATGTGTCAACAGCCATGCAACTACGTGCATCAACTCAGGGAGGCTATAAATGTGCCCCCTGACCTAGCATATAACCAGCAGTATGCTTCCTGGAGGAAAAAACAGTTTCTTCTCCTCAATAATGCTTATAGAGCTACCCAGGAAAGAAGTTTACAACATCCACAATATATGCTTCCCAGAAGTTTCATCTGTGCTTTCCTTCTTGTATACACTAAATGTGTTTCCAAACTGCAATGTATTCCAGAGAATACTTGTGTTGGTCATACATGGAACTCTTTCTCTGAACTTTCCTGCTGAGGGAACCTTGATACAGATGAGTCCCTAAAAAGAGCAAGCCAATGGCCATTCAACTATGTACATGTTGTCATTGAGATGAGCAGATTGCCACTACTCCAGCTTCTGTCCAGCAGTATCTCTCTGGGAGGAAAAAGCAGTTTCTTCTCTTAATTGAGGCCATTTAGAGCTAACCGTGAATGCCTTTTCCAAAATTGCATAATAGTTTGTTTACCAGAAGGTTCATCTACAGTTTCCTTATACATGTGTTTCCACAGTGCAATCTATACCAGAGAATACTTGTATTGATCATACATGTAAGTCTCTGAACCCTTCTTGTGAGGGAACATTAAAATACATGGGCCCCTAACCACAGTAATCCAGCATTCCAATAGCCAGGCAAATATGTGCATGAATCCATGAGACTAGAAGTTTGTCCCCTGCTCCAGCATATAACTGACAGTATGCTTTGCAGCCGAGTTGCCATATGTCCTTTCTGACAGTGTGCATCATGACAGCACTCGTCTACCAAAGCAACCGAGTCCTCATCTATCCTTTCTACTAGCATGTATCCAGAAAGCATTCCTCCACCACCAAACACTTTCTGCTAGTGTGCATCAGACAGCACTCCTCTCCCAGAACCCCTGAGTCCTCACATCCCCTTTCTGCTAGCATGCATCTAGACAGTACTGTTCTCCCAATGCACTTAAGTTCTCACCTTTCCTTTCTGCCAGTGTGCCACCCGTCATCAGACCTCTCCCAATGCCCCCAAGTACTCACCTCACTTTCTGAAGTGTGCATTTAGGCAATACTCCACTCCCAGTGCACCCAAGTCCTCCCATCTCCTTTGTGCCAGTGTGCATTCAGACAGCACACCTATACCAATGTATCTGAGTCCTCATCTCTCCTTTCTGCTAGTGTGTATCCAGAAAGCATTCCTCTACCAATGCACCCAGAACTTACCTCTTCTTTCTGCAAGTGTGCATCCAGAAAGTACTCCTCTCATAGAGCACCTGAGTCCTCACCTCTCCTTTCTGCCCATGTGCATCCAGAGAGTCCTCTCCCACAACACCTGAGTCCTCACATCTGCTTTCTGCTAGTGTACATCCAGACAGCACTCCTCTCCCAGAGGACCCAAGTCCTCTACTTCTCCTTTCTGCTAGTCTACTTCACTCCTGGGTGGTGCCTGTGGCTCAAAGGAGTAGGACGCTGGCCCCATATGCCGGAGGTGGCAGGTTCAAACCCAGCCCCAGCCAAAAACTGCAAAAAATAAAAATAAAAAAAGACAGAACTCCTCTCTCATGGCACCTGAGCCCTCACGTGTCCTTTCTGCTATGTGCATCCAGACAGGACTCCTCTCCCACTGTTGTTGAGGACTCAGGTGTGATGGGAGAGGCGTGCTGTCCATGAAAACTTGCAGAAAAAAGATATGAGTACTCGGGTACGTTGGGAGAGGAGTGCTATCTGTATGCATACTAGCAGATAGGAGAGATGAAGACTCAGGTGCATTGGAAAAGGATGTCTGTGTGGATGCACTCTGGCAGAAAGGGGAGGTGAGGACTCAGGTGTTTGGGGAGGGCAGTGCTGTCTAGATGCACACTAGGAGAAAGGGGCGGTGAGGGAGGACTTGGGCGCTCTGGGAGAAGAGTACTGTCTGGATGCAATGCCCCTGAGTCCTCACTTCCCATTTCTGCAGTGTGCGTTCAGACAGCACACCACTCCCAGAGCACCCAAGTCCTCACATCTTTGTGCCAGTATGCATCCAGACTTCACGCTTATACCAACGCACCTAATTCCTCATCTCTCATTTTTGCTAGAGTGTATCCAGAGAGCATTTCTCTACCAATGCACCTGGGACCTTACCTCTTCTTTCTGCTAGTGTGAATCCAGACAGCAATCCTCTCCCAGAGCACCCAAGTCTTCAACTCTCCTTTCTGCTAGTGTGCATCCAGAAAGACTCCTCTCACACAACACCTGAGTCCTCACATCCCCTTTCTTCTAGTGTGCATACAGCCAGCACTCCTCACCCAGAGGACCCGAGTCCTTACCCCTGCTTTCTCCTGGTGTATATCCAGACAGTACTCTTTTCCCTGAAGACCTGAGTCCTCAAATCTCCCTTCTGCTAGTGTACATCCAGATAGCACTCTTCTCCCAGAGGACCCTAGTCCTCACTTCTCCTTTCTGCTAGTGTATATCTTGACAGCACTCCTTTCCCATGGCACCCAAGTCCTCACCTGTCCTTTCTGCTATGTGCGTCCAGACAGCACTCCTCTCCCACTGCAGTTGAGGACTTGGGTGCGATGGGGGAAGAGTGCTGTCCATGCAAACTTACAAAAGGAGAAGTGAGGACCTGGGTGCATTGGGAGAGGAGTGCTGTCTGGTTGCATATTAGCAGATAGGAGAGATGAAACTTGGGTGCACTGCAACAGGTGTGCATTCTAAATGCATACTAGCAGAAAGAGGAGTTGAGGACTCAGGTGCATTAGAAGATGAGTTCTGTCTTGATGCAGTCTGACAGAAAGGGGAGGTGAGGACTCAGATGTTTTGGAAGCGGAGTGCTATCTAGATGCATACTAGCAGAAAGGGGAGGTGAGCACTCAGGTGCTCTGGGAGATGAGTGCTGACTGTATGCACATTTGCAGAAAGGAGAGCTGAAGACTCCAGTGCTCTGGGAGTTGAGTGTTGTCTGGATGCACACAAGTAGAAAGGAGAGGTGAGGCCTTGGGTGTGAAGGGACAGAGTGCTGCCTGGATGCACACTAGCAGAAAGGAGAAGCAAGGACTCAGATGCTATGGAACATAGTGCCGAGTCGATGCACACTAGCAGAAAGGAGAGTTGAGGCCTCAGATGCTCTGGGAGTGGAGTGATGTCTTGATGCACACTAGCCGAAAGGAGAGAACAACGAGGACAATGTAAGCCATGGCCATTTAACTATGTACATGTTGTCAGTGAGATGAACAGATAGCCACAGCTCCATCTTATATGAGCCTCTCACCAAGGTAAGTCAAGGTGCTAACAGCCATACAATTACTTGCATTAACTCAGTGAGATGAGAAGTTTGCCCCCTGTTCCAGCATATAACCTTCAGTATTCTTCATGGAGGGAAAAACAGTTTCTTCTCAATAACGCTTATGGAGCTACCCAGGAAAGTTTACAATATCCACAATACCATGCTTCCCAGAAGTTTCACCTGCACTTTACTTCTCATAAACACTAGAGTGTGTTTCCAAAGTGCAACCTTTTCCAGAGAATACTTGTGTTGATTGAACATGTAACTCTCTGAACATTCCTGCTGAGGCAACCTGAAATTTAAGCCTGTGGCCATTTAGCTATGTGCATGTTGTCAGCGAGATGAGCAGATTGCCTCTGCTTATATCCAGCATTATCCTGCTGGGAGAAAAAAGCAGTTTTTATGCCTGAGAATACTTGTATTGATCACACATGTAACTCTCTGAACCCCCTATTTTATTCCATGGGAAAGACCCTCTAAAAACCAGAACTCCTTTCCCAGAGAGGAACCATTAGTATGCCATGGCAGCCTCCTGCCAGTTTTAAAACTGAACATATACTCTACCCACAATTCTGAACTCCCAGAACTCCCCTCCACTCTCACACCATGGTCTGGAAGCCTATCCCCCATGGAGTCCATTTTCTTAGGCATTTTCTCAAGAGATGTGGACAAGGTATGGGCTGTTGCAGGTCTGTGCTGATTCTGTGGTACAGGTGCAAAGTGGGGACTGTGGATCAAGGGAGCCATACAGGTGATGGATAGGCATTGCCCTGCTGCACAGTGCAACAGTGGCAGTGTCACTGCCACTGAAACAATAGTGCTCACACCCATGGGAATATTTTGGAGAGACACTTCACCCCTTTTGGCAACCAGGGGAGCTGGGCCTCTACTCCAGTGGCAGCCACTGGGGAATAGTTCTGATCTGGAAATTCAGGCCCCATGAACAGAGGGTATGTCTGAGGCAGTGCTGCCTGGGCAGGGCACAGTGGGGATGGAGACTAGAATGCACGCATGCTGAGACAGCATACTCCCAGGGTGGAGCCAAGTCAGAATTGCTGCTTTTATTAGCCTAAGATGCACCTGGCTCCCAGAGGAGCATAGCTGGAACAAAAGCAGGCATGGTAACAGCACCAGTCCAGGGAGAGGCAGGATCTGAGAGCCATTTGTGAGCTCAAACCACACTCACCCCAAAGCAGAGTACAGCGGAGACAGAAATGCCAGCTCTCTGAGAATTGGCACAGAGGCATTGCACAGAGTGGGGTTGAGTCGCAGTTTCTGTGAACTCAAAGAGCACCTAGCCTACGAGGGAATATAGCTGGGACAGAAATGCAAATTCTGTGAGTCTATAAGTGGCAGCAACATCAAACTGGGGTGGGGCTGGAACTGAGTGAAACTTTCCAGCTTCTATTAAGCAACTGGTGTTGTCAGATTTCAGCTCCCCATGCCAGCTGGTGGTAGAGTGCAGTGGCCTGGCCCAGGAGACATAGATATCCCTGTGACTCAGGCAGGCGCAAAACCCTGGAGCATCTGCTCATTGGAGGGAACTGGGTCACTGCCCTATGGGGTTACCAGTGACTGGGTGTGACAGGGTGCAAGGTGTGGAAGGAGGCATCAACCTTCTCAGACTAATTCACTTGCTGACTGGGCCCTTCTGACTCCACAGAGCACTGGAGTGAGTCATACTCAAGCTGACAGCAGACCCCTGCTATCTAGTTGGTGGAGACCTTTTGAACTTTCCCACTTGAGATTGAGTGCTGACTGGGAAAATTGATTTGGAACTCTTGACCTGGGCAAATCACTTGAGGACCATCCAAGGTGGTACTCTGGTTGTGTTGTAGGAAGGTTTGGTTTTCCTTTTCACTGTTGCCTGTGGGGGGGTGGTGTCTTAGTTGCTGGTATTTCTCCACAGGTAATACTTCAACTCAGAGTTACTGATTCATTAGGATTGGACAGAGACGAGCTGCAAATAAGACAGAGCCACTTAGCCCCACCACACCAAGCAGGTCCCCAGTGTCCTTTGCAAAGCTGTAGGGTAAATGCTGCAGTCACTAGTCCAAGCTATTGAGAAAAGGGCTGGTTAATCACTACTCTAGGAGCCCCCAACCCAATTTCACCTATCTGCTTATCTAGGCAAATGGTGAAAAGTAATTATGGGAAAGAATCAGCAGAAAAGCTCAGGCAACATGAATAGTCAGAGTAGATCAAATCCTCCAAGGAATGACAAGGCAGACACACCAGAAGATCCCATTCATAAATAAATGGCTAAGATGTCAGAAATCGGATTCAGAATTTGGATCGCAAATAAGATTAACAGAATGGAGGTAAAGTTGGAATAAGAAATTCAAGGAGAATTTCAAAAGTTGTCTCAAGAATTCAATGAATTTAAAGACAAAATCACTAAAGATTTTTTCAAATTGAGGCAAGAACTTGCAGCCCTCAAAGATCTAAGAAATACAGTAGAATCCCTCAGTAACAGAATGGAGCAGGCAGAAGAAAGGAACTCTGACACTAAAGACAGAACTTCTGAATGTTCTCAAATGCCCAAAGAGGAAAAGAAGTGGAGAGCAAAAATGGATCATTTTCTCAGAGAGCTCTGGGATAATTCAAAGAAAACTAATATTCGCTTTATAGGAATTCCTTTTTGAGGTTGCCTCAAAAGGCCCAAATGCTCTACTGCAAGAAATAATCGAGGAGAACTTCCCAAACTCAGCAAGATATTCTGAAATTCAGATAGCAGAGAGTTTCAGAACCCCAGAACAACTCAACCCAAATAAAGCATCTCCCAGACACATTATAATTAACTTCAACAAAGTTAATATGAAGGAGAAAATTCTAAAAGCAGCCAGAAGTAAGAAAACCATAACCTACAAGGGGAAGAATATTAGAAAAATGGCAGATATCTCTGCTCAAACCTTTCAAGCTAGAAGAGGATAGTCATCGACTTTTAATCTCCTAAAACAAAATAACTATAACCCAGGATCCTGTATCCAGCTAAACCGAGTTACATTTATGATAGAGAAATTAAATACTTTAATGATATTCACATGTTGAAGAAGTTTACCATAATTAAACCACATCTCCAGGATATTCTCGGACATATTCTCCATAATGACCGGCACAATCCTCTACCACCAAAGTAAACTCACTCAGAAACTTTTAATCAAATTCAAACTTCCACAAGGGTGAAAGGTTTAAAAATGGCCACTGGATTTTCGAAAAACTCAAAACCCAAAATAGTACCAGGCTTAAATATTCTTGATTAATGTGAATGATTTAAATTGTCCTCTAAAGAGGGACAGGTTGGCTCACTGGATACAAAAACTCGGGCCAGATATCCGCTGCATCCCAGAATCTCATTTTACCTTAAAAGATAAATATAGACTCAGGGTGAAGGGATGGTCATCTATAATTAAGGCAAATGGAAATCAGAAAAAAGCAGGTGTTGCAATTTTCTTCACAGATACATTAGGCTTTAAACCAACAAAAGTAAGGAATGATAAGGATAGTCACTTGATATTTGTTAAGGGTAACACTCAACATGATGAGATTTCAATTATTAACATTTATGCACCCAAACAGAATGCACCTCAATTTATAAGAGAGATTCTAACAGGCATGAGCAACTTGATTTCCTCCAGCTCCATAATAATCAGAGATTTTAACACTCCTTTGGCAGTGTTAGATAGATCCTCCAATGAGAAGCTAAGCAAAGAAATTTTAGACTTAAACTTAACCATTCAACATTTGGATCTAACAGACATCTACAGAACATTTCATCCTAACAAAACTGAATACACGTCATTCTCATCAGCCCATGGAACATACTCCAAAATCGATCACATCTTAGGTCACATGTCTAACCTCAGCAAATTTAAAAGAATAGAAATTATTCCTTGCATCTTCTTGGACCATCATGGAATAAAAGTAGAACTCAGTAACAACAGGAATCTTCATACTCATACAAAAACTTAGAAGCTAAATAACCTTATTCTGAATGATAGCTGGGTCATAGATGAGATTAAGAAGGAAATTACCAAGTTTTTGGAGCAAAATGATAAGACATGAATTATCAGAACTGCTGGGATACCACAAAGGCAGTCTTAAGAGGGAAATTTATAGCACTGCAAGCCTTCCTCAAGTGAATGAAAAGAGAGGAATTTAGCAACATAATGGGACATCTCAAGCAACTGGAAAAGGAAGAAGATTGCAATCCCAAACTCAGCAGAAGAAAAGAAATCACCAAAATTAGAGCAGAATTAAATGAAATTGAAAACAAAAGGATTATACAACAGATCAATAAATCTAAAAGTTGGTTTTTTGAAAAGGTCAATAAAGTAGAAAAACCTTTCACTAACCTAATCAGTAAAAAAAAGAGTAAAATCTCTAATTTCATCAATCAGAAATGGCAAAGATCAAGTTAACAACAGACTCTTCAAAAATTCAAAAAAATCCTTAATGAATATTACAAGAAACTCTATTCTCAGAAAGATGAAAATCTGAAGGAAATAGACCAATTCTTGGAAGCAAACCACCTTCCTAGACTTAGCCAGAATGAAGTGGAAGTGTTGAACAGGCCCATGTCAAGTTCTGAAACAGCATAAAATATACAAAATGTCCCAAAAAAGGAATTCCCAGGACCAGATGGCTTTACATCAGAATTCTACCAAACCTTTAAAGAGGAACTAGTACCTATATTACTTAACCTTTTCCAAAATATAGAAAAAGAAGGAATACTACCCAACACATTCTATGGAGCAAACATTACCTTGACCCCCAACCAGGAAAAGACACCCAAAGAAAAGAAAAGTATAGACTGATACCCCTAATGAATATTGATGTAAAAATGTACAAGAAGATCTTAGAAAACAATCTAGAAATACATCAATAAATTATACACCAAAATAAAGTGGGCTTCATCCCAGGGTATCAAGTCAGGTTTAATTATAGCTAAATCTATAATTATAATTCATCACATAAACAAAATAATAAAGAAAGATCATATGATTCTCTCAATTGATGCAGAAAAAGCTTTCAATAATATCCAGCATCTTTTCATGATCAGAACACTTAAGAAAATAGGTTTAGAAGCAACATTTCCTAAACTGATAGAGGCCATCTTCAGCAACCCTACAGCCAATATACTATTGATTGGAGTTAAATTGAAATCATTTCCACTCAGATCAGGAACCAGGCAAGGTTACTCATTGTCTCCACCACTTTTTTTTACATTGTATTGGAAGTGTTAGCCATCATGATTAGGAAAGAAAAGGTGATAAAGGGTATCCATATATGATCAGGAGAGATCAAACTTTCACTCTCCGCAGATTGTACATCTGAAGAACCTCAGGGATTCTACTATGAAATTCTTAGATGTGATAAAGGAATACAGCAGGGTCTCAGGTTACAAAATCATACACTCATAAATCCGTAGCCTTTATACAGAACAGAAAGAGTCAAGCTGAAAAAACAATCAAGGACGCTATTTTGTTCACAGTAGTGTCAAAGAAGATGAAATATTTGGGAGTTTACCTAACAAAGGACGTGAAAGGTCCCTATAAAGAGAACTATGAAACTCTAAGAAAAGAAATAGCTGAAGTTGTTAACAAATGGAAAAACATACCATGCTCATGGCTGGGAAGAATCAACACTGTTAAAATGTCCATACTACCCAAAGCAATATACAATTCGAATGCAATACCTATTAAAGCACCACTGTCATACCTTAAGGATCTCGAAAAAAAATAATACTACATTTTGTATGGAATCAGAAAAAACCTTGAATAGCCAAGACATTACTCAGAAACAAAAAGAAATCAGGAGGAATCACACTAACAGACCTCAGACTATATTATAAATCATATATCAATAGTGATCAAAACAGCCTGGTACTGGCACAAAAACAGAGAGGTAGATGTATGGAACAGAATAGAGAGCCAAGAGATCAACCTAGCTACTTATCATTATTTTATCTTTGACAAGCCAATTAAAAACATTCAGTGGGTGGGCAGCCCCTGTGGCTCAAAGGAGTAGGATGGCAGCCCTATACACCAGAGGTGGTGTGTTCAAAACCGGTCCCAACTAAAAACTACAAAACAAACAAACCAACCAAAAAAGCACATTCACTGTGGAAAAGATCCTCTGTTTAACAAATGGTGCTGGGTGAACTGACTGGCCACGTGTAGAAGACTGAATCTGGACCCACACCTTTCACCGTTAACTAAGATAGACTCTCACTGGATTAAGAATTTAAATTAAGACATGAAACTATAAAAATACTAGAAGAGAGTGCAGGGAAAACACTTGAAGAAATAGGCATTGGAGAACATTTTATGAGGAGGACCTCCCCCTCTCCCCCGGGCACTGAAGCAACACCAAAAATATATTAGTGGGATCTGATCAAACTAAAATGCTTCTGCACAGCCAAGAACACAGTAAGTTAAGCAAGCAGACAGCCCTCAGAATGGGAGAATATATTTGCAGGTTATATCTCTGACTAAGGTTTAATAGCCAGAATCCACAGAGAACTCAAATGTATTAGCAAGAAAAGAACAAGTGATCCCATCTCAGTGTGGGCAAGGGACTTGAAGAGAAACTTCTCTGAAGAAGACAGGAGCATGGCGTACAGAGACATGAAAAAAAATGCTCATCATCCTTAATCATCAGAGAAATGCAAATCAAACCTACTTTGAGATATCATCTAACTCCAGTAAGATTAGCCCACATCACAAAATCCCAGATGTTGGTGTGGATGTGGAGAAATTGGAACACTTCTACATGGCTGGTGGGAATTCAAACTCATACGGTCCTTTTGGAAACATATCTGGAGAGTACTTAAGAGATCCAGAAATAAACCTGCCATTTGATCCTAAAATTCCTCTACTAGATATATATCCAGAAGACAAAAAATCACACTATAACAAAGATATTTGGACCAGAATGTTTATTGCAACCCAATTCATAATTGGTAAGTCATGGAAGAAGCCCAAGTGCCCATCAACTCATGAATGGATTAATAAATTGTGGTATATGTGCACCATGGAACATTATACAGCCTTAAAGAAAGATGGAGACTTTACCCTTTCATGTTTACTTGGATGGAGCAGGAACATATTCTTCTTAGCAAAGTATCTCAAGAATGGAAGAAAAAGTATTCAATGTACTCAGCCCTACTATGAAACTAATTTATAGCTTTCATATGAAGGCTATAACCCAATTATAGTACAAGAATATGGGGATATTGGCAAGGGAGGGGAGGGGAGGTGGGAGGATGGGGAGATGGAGAGTAATTGGTGGAACCACACCTACAGTGCATCTTAGAAAGGTACAGGTGAAACTTACTAAATGCAGAATATAAAGGTCTTAACACAATAACCAAGAAAATGCTATGAAGGGTATGTTAAACAGTTTGATGAAAATATTTCAGATTGTATATGAAACCAGCACATTGTACCCCATGATTGCATTAATGTACACAATTATGATTTAATAAAAAGAAAAAGTAGCCATACTCAGGGCTTTGACTTATTGAAGGAAAGAAAAGAAAGAAAAGTGAAAGAAAACAAAATTAGCAAAGGGGAAAGATGCATATGGTAAAGTCTGGAGGAAACAAGGAACCAGCTTCCACGAGAAAGTAAGTTCACGGGAAGATGGAAAGGAAGTCAGACATTTTCCATTTTTTTACTGCCCCCAACATAAACAGCCTCCCTCAGTAGAGCGATGCAGCTTTTAAAATGGAGGAAACTGCATTGACATTATTATCACCCTAAATAAAGAGTTTACATTAGGACTTACTCTTGGTTTTGAACACTCTGAGTTGGACAGGTGTCTAATGGCTTGTATCTTCCATTGTAGTGTCACATCCAGAGTGGGTTCAAGACCTAAAAATCCTCTATACTCTTTCTTTTCATGCTTCCTTCCTTCCTTAACTTACCGCTAACACTCACTGATCTTTTTGCTGTCTCCATACTTCTGTTTTTATCTTTTCTTTCTTCCTTTTGTTTTTATTAATTAATTGAGGGTACAAAGAACCAGGTTACATTGAGGATTAATTGAGGGTACAAAGAACCAGTTTACATTGATTGCATTTGTTGGATAAAGTCCCTCTGATAATTGTGTCCTGCCCCCAAAAGGTGTGTCACACACCATCACACCCCACCCCTCTCCTTACTCTCTTTCTGCTCTTCCCTTCCTCCACCCCCTCCCTCCTTCACTCTCTCTGCTCTCTCCTTCCCCCGCCTCCCTCCCTCCATCCTTCTCTACGTTCTTCTTTCCCCACCCACACCATACACTAGGTCATCAACTGTCTTCATATGAGAATTGAGTACATAGGATTATTGCTTCTCCATTCTTGGGATGCTTTACTAAGAATAAAGTGTCCTGCTTCTATCCAGGTAAATACAAAGGATTGGATCCTTTAATCCTTTGAATCCTTAATCCTCTTTTAATAACTGAATAGTATTCCACGGTATACATACACCACAGCTTATTAATGCATTTAGGTTGTTTCCACATTTTGGCGATTGTAAATTGAGCTGCGATAAACAGTCTAGTGCAAGTGTCCTTATGGTGAAAGGATTTTTTTTTCCTCTGAGTAGATGCCCAGTAATGGGATTGCAGATCAAATGGGAGGTCTAGCTTGAGTTCTTTGAGGGTTCTCCATACTTCCTTCCAAAAGGTTGTATTAGTTTGCAGTACCACCAGCAGTATAAAAGTGTTCCCTTCTCCCCACATCCATGCCAGCATCTGTAGTTTTGAGATTTGTGTGATGTGAGCTATTCTTGCTGGGGTTAGGTGATATCTCAGAGTGATATTGATTTGAATTTCTCTAATAATTAGGGACAATGAGCATTTTTTTCATATGTTTGTTAGCCATTTGTCTGTCTTCTTTAGAGAAGGTTCCATTCTTTTCTCTTGCCCCCTGATATTGCCACTACTATTCAACATAGTGCTGGAAGTTCTAGCCAATTCAATCAGGCAATAGAAGGAAATAAAGGGCACCCAAATGGGAGCAGAGGAAGTCAAACTCTCCCTCTTTGCTGACCATATTATTTTATACTTAGAGAACCCCAAAGACTCAACCACAAGACTCCTGGTAGTCAGAAAAAAAATACAGTAATGTCTCAGGATATAAAATCAATGTTCACAAGTCAGTAGCCTTTATATATGCCACATAACAGCCAAAATGAGAGGCTAATTAAGGACACAACCCTCTTCACCATAGCTGCAAAGAAAATTAAATACTTGAGAATATACCTAACAAAAGAGGTGAAGGACCTCTGTAAAGAAAATTATGAAACCCTAAGAAAAGAAATAGCAGAAGATATTAACAAATGGAAGAACATACCATGCTAATGGCTAGGAAGAATCAACATTGTTAAAATGTCTATACTTCCTAAAGCAATCTACCAATTCAATGCCATCACTATTAAAACACCAAACATCATACTTTCAAGACGTGGAAAAAATAATTCTTTGTTTTGTATGGAACCATGAAAAACCCCGTATATCTAAGGCACTTCTTAGTAGTAAAAGCAAAGCTGGAGGCATCAGCACATTTGACTTTAGGCTGTGCCACAAGGCCATAGTGGTTAAAAAAGCATGGTACTGGCACAAAAATAGAGATATTTGAAATAGAATAGAAAACCTGGCAATGAAACTAACATGTTATAGCCACCTAATCCTTCTTAAACTAAACAAGAATATCCACTGAGGGAAAGACCCCCTATTCAATGGACGGGGTGCTAGGAGAACTGGATATCCACGTGTAAAGGACTGAAACTGGACCTACACCTTTCTCCACTCACAAAAATTGATTCAAGATGGATAAAAGACCTAAATTTAAGGCATGAAATGATAAAAACCCTCAAAGAAAGTGTAGGAAAAATGCTTGAAGATATTGGCCTGGGGAAAGACTTTATGAAGAAGATCTCCGTGGCAACTGCAACAACAAAAATAAACTAATGAAACTTAATGAAACTGAAAAGCTTTTGTACATCTTAGGAGACAACAACCAAAGTGAATAGACAACCTACAACAATGAGAAAGGGTATTTGCAAATTTTGAATCAGACCAAAGCTTGATAACTAGGATCTATAGAGAACTCAAAGGGAAGCCATAAGTCAGTCTTCTCCCTCCCCTGCTCAGTGTAGACCTGGTGTAGACCAGTGTGCTGCACCTGAGAGTTCAGAGTGCTTCCCAAAAGTGCCTGTTATCCATTGCACTGGCTCTGCACAGACTCTAGGCAGGACCCAACCTGTGCATATAAGAAGTCTGTGAAGGTATCGGGTGCTATCCTGCAGTTCAGGCCATGCTGTGCTGACATGGCACTTTCATAATCTAATATCCTACTGTTTCCCTCACATTCCCTAATCTTCTCACATTTGTCACCCATCACTTTTCCCCCCCGCACTGAGTATACCGTGTTCCTTCTCTGAGATTTCACAATGCTGCTTCAGAGACAAGTGATCTGTATGAGGGCAACTACCTACAACTACACTTTCCCTGGGAGTGGCACACACACTGAGAGGCTGTCTCTAGTCTGCCATGCAAATGTTTTCTACCATATACATAAGTCTATGATAAAGTTTATAAATTAGGCACAGTAAGAGATCAACTAAAATAACTAATAATAAATAGAACAATTATAACAATGTACTACAATGTAAGTGATATGAATGTCATCTCTCAAAATAATTTATCATACTCTCCTAACTCTTCTTCTCCTTGTGATGACATGGGCAGATACAATGTCTACATGATGGGATAAGGGGGATGGGTGAGGCAGGCATGGTGATGTAGTGTTGGCTGCTATTGACATTCCAACTACATATCAAAAGGAGATCATCTCGTTCCAGTGATCCTGCATCACCAAGCTGAGGGCTGCATGTGAGGACAGGGCATATCAATAACTAAGGGAGCATTGGGGGTATGGCACAGTGTGGCTATACCAGACGAAGGATGATTGACATCCTGGACGAAATAGAGCAGAATGGTTTGAGATTTTCTATCACACTACTCAGAAGAGTATACAATTTAAAACTTAACAAATTGTTTATTTCTGAATAAACAAGACAATATTTAAGACTTTGGCGCTTATTTTGACCTTATGTTACCAAAACCACAGAAAACAAAGCCAAGGATGTGATATTTGGTCTTCCACCCCATTTCCTGGCATGCAACTTCTAAAATCCTTAGGGTCTCCAAAGGAGATATCTTTGTATGTGATTATGATGGCCTGATGGCAAGCAGTTACTAGGCAGCTTCAGGATAAGTCCTGGTCACTTGAAAGACCATGGTAGGATTAGAAGGTTGAGACTTCTAGACCCACTTCCCAACTTCCAGAGAGGAGAGAGAGACTGTAAGTTTGTTTGAATACCAATGGCCAGTCCTTTAGTCAGGCATGCTAAGTAATGAAGCTTTAATAAAATCCAAAATGACAGGGTTTAGAGAGCTCCCAGATAGCTGAATATGTGGAAGTTCCTAGGTGTGTGGTGCCCTTGGGAGGGCCTGTAAACTCTGCACCTCTTCCCCATACCTTCCCCTATGTCCCTCACCATCTGTATCTTTTATAATATCCTCCATAATTAACCAGCTGGCAGAAGTGTCTCCCTGAGTTCTGTGAAACATTCTACCAAATTTATTGAACCCTGGGATGGAATTGTGAGAACCCCAGCTTGAAGCTTGTTGGTCAGAAGTTCTGGTGTGGGGAGGGGCAGACTACAGATGAGCCCTATGGGGTCTGATACTGTCACCAAGGAGATGGTGCTGGGATAGAAGTCGAGGACGCCGGTTTGTTGGAGTGAAAAAAAATCCCCACACATAGGTTACATTAGTCTTCTGTGTAACAGAAGTTAGTGTTGTGGTGGTGTGAGAAAAAAGGTAAAATAAGTTGAGTGTGTTGTTTCTCACACAAGTAACAGATAGGGGAGAGTGCTCCTCACCCATTTCAGAAATATTCTTTTTAAGTTACACTATCCTCATGTGAAACTGACTCTGCAAATGATAGCATTTTCTGTCACTGTGGTAGGGTTGTTAAGGATTATGATTATTGTAAATACTAGTTCCTTGTGGGCATCAAATTTTGATAGATCTTGTTCTTGTTTACATTTTATAAACAAAATAAGGGAAGTAAGAGTTTTTTTCTGCAGTAATAGCCCACCAATACTATGACTATTAATTCTACTCTGGTATTCAAGTATGATCCCAAAGGAATACTTTGTAACAAAGTATTAGTCTTCATTTTTTAAAAAATTGTAAATCATACACAAAATGTGCATTTTTTTATTGTTTGGAATTCATAATGATAAACAAAGAATTAGGTTACACTGATTGTATTTGTTAAATAAAGTCCCTCTTATAATTGTGTTCTGCCCCCAAGAGATGTGCAGAACTTTTTGTGTACACTGTGTCTTCCATTCCCCTCCCACCTCTGCCTCTCCCTGCTACCTCATTCTGCTACCATACCCCTTGTGTTAGATCATGTATTGTCTTCATATTAGAATTAAGTACGTTGGATTCTTGCTTCCCCGTTCTTGTGATGCTTTACTAAGAAGAATGTTTTCCACCTCCATCCAGGTTAATACAAAAGATATAAAGTCTCCATCTTTTTTAGTGGCTGAATAGTATTCCATGGTATACTTATACCACAACTTATTAATCCATTCCTGGGTGGGTGGGCATTTAGGTTGTTTCCACATTTTGTGATTTTAAATTGAGCTGTGACAAATAGCCTAGTGCAAATGTCCTTCTGATAAAAGGATTTTTTTCTTTTGGGTAGATGCCCAGTAATGGGATTGCAGATCAAATGGGAGATGTAATTTGAGTTCTTTGAGGTTTCTCCATACTTCCTTCCAAAAGGTCATATTAGTTTGCAGTCTCAGCAGCAGTGTAAAAGTGTTCCCTTATCTCCACATCCACACCATCATCTGCAGCTTTGAGTCTTTGTGATGTGGGCCATTCTGGGATTAGGTGATATCTCATGGTGGGTTTGATTTGCATTTCTATGATGATCAGGGTGGTAGAGAGCATTTTTTAATGTGTTTGTTAGCCATTCATCTGTCTTTAGAGAAGGTTTTATTCATGTCTCTTGCCCCATGATATATAGGATTGTTGGGTTTTTTCTTTTAGATTAATTTGTGTTGTCTATAGATCCTAGCAAGCAAGATTTTGTCCATTTCATAATATGCAAATGTCTTTTCCCATTCTGAAGGTTGTTTGGTTGCTTTGGGTATTGTTTCCTTAGCTATATAGAAGCTTTTCAGTTTAATTAAGTCCCATTTGTTTGTTATCAGTGTTGTAGCAATTGCCACAGAAGTCTTCTTCATAAAATCTTTCCACACGCTGATATCTTCAAGTGTTTTCCCCACTCCTTCTTCAAGGATTTTTATTGTTTCATGTCTTAGTTTTGGATCTTTTATTTATCTTGAATCAATTTTTGCAAGTGATGAGAGGTGCGGACCCAGTTTCAATGTTTTACATGTCGTTATCCAGTTCTCCCAGCACCATTTATTGCATAGGGATTTTTTCCCCTAATGTATGTTCTTGTTTTGTTTATCAAAGATCAGGTAGCTGTAAGATATTAGTTTCATTTCATGGTTTTCTATTCGGTTCCAAATGTCAGTGACTATTTTTGTGCCAACAACATGCTGTTTTGATCTCTACAGCTGAAAGTCTGGTAGCAATATGCCCTGGCTTTGTTTTTGTTACTAAGAATTGCTTTGGCTACGTGGGTTTTTTCCTGGTTTCATATAAAACGAAGCAGTATTTTTTTCCAAATCTTGAAAGTATGATGATGGTATTTTAATGAGGATTGCATTGAATCTGTAGAATGCTTTGGGAAGTATAAGATGGTTCATGAGTTTGTCAATGCACTCCCTTTCTGTTCTTAAAATGTAGGCATCTAATGTAATACATTGCCCTCTTAGGAGTTCTTTTGCTATATCCCACAGGTTTTGGTAACTTTTGCCTTCATTGTTGTGATGTTAGAGGAATTTAATGATTTCCTCTTTTCTCTCTTCTTGAACCCAACTATCATTCGGCTAAAAGTTGTTTAATGTCTTTGTGTTGTGTTGAGTTGTGCATTTTTGCTGGAGTCGAGTTCCATCTTTATTGCCTTGTGGTCTGAGAAGGTAGAATTTCTATTCTTTAATTTAGCTCAGGTTTGATTTCTATCCTAAGATGTGGTCAATTTTGGAGTATGTACGATGAGCTGATGAGAAAAATGTATATTCTTTAGCTTTGGGATGTTGTGTACTGTATGTGCCTATTAATCCCATTTGTTCTAGGGTCATATTTAAGTCCTTTGTATCTTTGTTAGTTTCTGTTTAGAGGATCTGTTCAGTTCTTTCAGAGAGTGTTAATGTCCCCAGCTATTATGGTGTTATGGGAATGTCATATTGCTCAGACCCTTCAAGGTCTGTTTCATAAATCTGGGAGCATTTAAGTTGGGTGCATAAACATTTAAAATTAAAATATCTTAGTGTTTTGTTGTTCCTTTGACCAGCATAAAGTGTTCATCTTTGTCTTTCTTTTCTTCTTCCTTTTTTTTTTTGTTTATTGTTGGGGATTCATTGAGTCTACAAATAACCAAGTTACATTAATTGCATTTGTCAGGCAAAGTCCCTCTTATGAATGTGTTCTTCCCCCCACAAGTGTGCCAAACACCATGGAGGTTCGCCCCCTGCCTCTTTCCCTCTTTTTCATCTTTGTCTTTCTTAGCTTTAGTTGCTTTAAAACTGCTTGTATCTGAAAATAAGTTTACAACCTCTCCTTTCTTCTGGTTTCCCTTTTCTTCCTTTTCCTTTTCCTTTTGGGTTTCTAACCCCAATTTAAAAGTCTACAGACTGCTTGTCAGACATCCAAGGAAAACTGTAAGCTGTTTGAAGACTGCCTCTTCTTATGTTATTTATTAATTCCGAACTATAAATATTTTTATGTATTCTTTTGTTTTCGCTGTTATAAAATAAGATATTTCATGCAAAGTATTTACTCTACCTCCCTGCCAAAGCCCAACCTCCCAACAAGCAAAAACTATCTGGGAATACTGCTATGTTAACATATTAACCACAGTATAATCATTCATAGGAAAACAGTAATTAAGCAATGAATCAAATTAAATAACAAAGTTCAAACTATCATAAACTCATAGACCACAAAGATTTTACAAAACAAGCAATTCCAGAAATCTTATAAACAATAAAAAAGAAGAAATATTTCAACATCATTCTACTTGATCTGGATACACCTGATATTGAAATTGGAGAAAATATATTGTTATAAAGGGAAATTACAAACATGTTTCACTTATAAATGAGGATGCAATACCCTAAACAACATATTGACAAGTTGAATTAAAAAATTAATGTTTAAGTAATGTACTTTAGTCAAAACTGAATCCAAATTATATGTAAGTTAGTCACTATTTTCTTTTCTTTTCTTTTTTTTTTTTTTGTTTTCTTTCCCTCGCCTCCTCCCTCCATCTCTGTATGCTCTCTCCTGCCCCCATGCCCCACTGTGTCATTGATTGTCATTAATTGTACTCAAATCAAAGTTGAATACATAGGATTCATGCTTCTCCATTCCTGTGATGTTTCACTAAGAATAATATGTTCCAACTCCATCCAAGTTACTACAAACGCTGCAAAGTCTCCATTATTTTTGATGGCTGAGTAATATTCCATAGTATACATATACCAAAGCTTACCAATCTACTCCTGGGTTGAAGGACATTTAGGCTGTTTCCACACTTTAGCAATTGTAAATTCAGTAGCGATAAACAGCCTAGTACAAATGTCCTTATAATAAAAGTTTTTTTTCTTCTGGATAGATGCCCAGCAATGGGATTGCAGGATCAAATGGGAGGCCTAGGTTGAGTTCTTTGAGCTTTCTCCATACTTCCTTCCAAAAAGGTTGTATTAGTTTGCAGTCCCACCAGCAGTTTAAAAGTGTTCCTTTCTCCCCACATCCACACCAGCATCTGCAATCTTGAAATTTTGTGAGATAGGCCATTCTCAATGGAGTTAGATGGTATCTTAGGGTGGTTTTAATTTGCATTTCTCTAATAATTAAGGACGATGAGCATTTTTTCAAGTGTTTACTGGCCATTGGTCTGTTGTCTTTAGAGAAGATTCTATTCATCTCTCTTCCCCATTGATGTATGGCACTGTTGGGTTTTTTTCTTGTAGATTAATTGAAGTTCTGTATAGATCCTGGATATTAAACTTTTGTCAGATTCAAAATGTGCAAATATCCTTTCCCATTGGGTAGGTTGTCAATTTGCTTTGGTTATTGTCTCCTTGGCTGTACAGAAGCTTTTCAGTTTAATTAAGTTCCATTTGTTTATTGTTGCAGTTGTTGCTATTGCCATGGCAGCCTTCGTCATAAAGTCTTTCCCCAGGCCAATATTTTCCAGTGTTTTTACAATTCTTTGAGGATTTTTATCCTCTCATGCCTTAAATTTAAATCCTTTATCCATCTCGAATCAATCTTTGTGAGAGGAGAAAGGTGCGCATCCAGTTTCAGTCTTTTACATATGGGATATCCAATTCTCCCAGCACCATTTATTGAATAGGGAGTCTTTCCCCCAGTGAACACTCTTGTTTGGTTTATCGAAGATTAGATAGCTGTAAGTTGTTGGTTTCATTTCCAGGTTTTCTATACAATTCCAAGTATCTATGTCTCTATTTTTGTGCCAGTACCATGCTGTCTTGACCACTATAGCCTTGTAATACAGCCTAACATCTGATATGGTGATACCCCCAGCTTTGTTTTTATTACTAAGAACTGCCTTAGTAATAAAAGGCAGTTCTTTTAGCTTTTCCTTAGCTATATGGGTTTTTTTCTGGTTCCATACAAAGCGCAGAATAATTTTTTCCAGGTCTTGAAAGTAGGACGTTGGTACTTTTACAGAGATGGTGTTGAATCAGTAAATTGCTCTGGGAAGTATAGACATTTTAACAATGTTGATTCTTCCCAGCCATGAGCATGGTATGTTATTCCATTTATTAAAGTCCTCTACTATCTCCTTTCTTAAGGTTTCATAATTTTCTTTATAGAGGTCTTTTACCTCTTTTGTT
>CAUYRH010005920.1:0-11651 GCA_963574655.1 Perodicticus potto
GAGTGTCTCTTACTCTTTGAAGGCACAAACTTTCATGCACTGAACAGTAACCTCTACTGGGCTGGCAGAGCTCGTGGGCACGTAGCTTGTAGATCCTGGGCGGTGGGCGAGAAGATGCCTAATTTTCGTGGGAGAGACAGAGGGGAAGGGAAATGGGGAAGGGATACCGCAGGAGGTACTGGAAGCGCGCATCCATTGTTGAGTCCCACGAGGCCGCTGCGCCTAGAAGGTTTATTTCTAATCCTTGCTCCCTCTCCTTGGTCATGTGTAGTGTGGAAACACAAACCTGTTTCCTTTTGTAACTTAGGAGTAAGTTTTGAAATCAGGAAGTGTGAATTCTCCAATTCTGTCCTTTTTTTTTTTTAAGATTGTTTTGACTATACATGACCCCCTAAGAGTCCATATCAATTTTAGGGTGAGTTCTTATATTTCTGGGGAAAAAATGTCATCAGGACGCTAAGAGAAAGATTGCATTAAATCGTAGATTGTGTGCAGTGTTGCTGTCATCTTAATAATGTTAAGTCTTCCAATTCATGAACACATAATACTTTTCCATTCATTTATGTCTTTTATTTATTTATTTCAGTAATGTTTTGTAGTTTTCAAGGTACAAGTGTTTTACCTTCTTGGTTAAGTTTATGTCTATATATTTTGTTCTTTTAGATGCTATTATAAATGGAATTTATTCTTAACTTTTTATCTGATCATTGTCAGTATCTGGAAATACAACTAATTTGTATGTCTGGATATTATATATTCGGAAACTTTCCTGAATTCATTTCTTAGCCCTAACAGTTTTTAGGGGAATCTTTAGGATTTTCTGTGTCAGAAATTGTCTCATCTGCAGAGAGAATCTTACTTCTTCCTCTCCGATTTGGACGCCTTTTACTTCTTTATCTTGTCTAATGGCACTGGCTGAAATCTCTGATCCCGTGTTGAATAGAAGTGTCAAAGCAAGCATCCTTTTCTGCCCCTGATCACAGAGGAAGCTCTCTCAGTCTGCCAGTACCAAGCACGATGTTCGCTGTGAGTTTTGCATATGGCCCTCGTCATTTTGGGGAGCTCCCTTCTGCTTCTAGTTTGTTGAGTTTTTTAACAATAGCTCCTTTCATTTCTCCTGAAAGTAAACTGAGAGAATGGTGTGAAACGCAGTGGAGCAGAGGTGCTGCTACAGAGGCCGCAGCAACTCAGCACAGCCGCAGCTGACATCTGACTCACTGTAAGAGAAAAGCTGCCCTGTCTCCGGACAGTACATGAACTTCATGTCCTTTAAACATTCTTCCCTGTCAATCATTGTCCTGGGCTGTGATAAGGACAAATCAATAGTCAAACGGCACCCCACAAGCAGCTAAGCAGATCGTACTGCCCGCAGTTACTGACCGTAAACCAAGTTCTCACAGGTATCACCCCCTTCCGCCTCCTTTGCCCTCTGAGGTGCTCTGCCCCCATGTACCCCAATGCTGCCCACAGGCCAAGAGGCAGAAGGAAGCCCAGGCGCTGTGCCCCTCCTGCACCTGGTACTGGCTGTTTCCCTCAGGCTTTCCGCCAAAGTCTAGGTTGTGAGGTCCCACCTGCTCTGCCCTCCCCTCCACCCTGCTGGCACTGTCCAGGCCCTGAGGCCAACTGTGCTTGAGAAGGAGGGTCTGGGGTGGATTTGCTGCCCTAATTTGCCATCCCAGGTGTCATGGATGCCTGAATACTGCCACTGCCCCAACAAATCCAGCTGAGGTCAGGTCTTGTCCCCAGGACTCTGGGACCACGTGGCAGGTGCCACACCTGGCTGCGGCCTGAACCTCAAGCCCTTACCCGGAACCTGGCCCCTAGACAGAGCCCCAGCCTTCTGCCCTGAGAACAGGGCTTCATTTCTAGCCAAGGCAGGGACCTAGGTGACCGGAAGACTGAGATGGGACCACACGGGCAGCCAGCACTGCCCCCCAAGGCTGCTGTGGCCGCACTCATTGACCATGCCCTAGACCACCCGCCCCAGCCAGGCTGCCACAGAACCTTGGGGACAGTCCTACTGTTGCTGCATCCTTGGCAGGACCCATCTTAGCACCTCCATCTGACAGGAGTAGGCAGCTGGTGAAAGCCCCCACCATTCCCCAGAGAAGACAAGACCTCCAGACAGCTGCATCAGTGTGTGGAGAGAGGACGTTTCACATCACAGATGCCACAGCTTGACCCAGGACATGAAGTCATCTATGCAGAGACACCGAGACGGCACAGCGGACTCCAGCAGGATTTACACCCGGCCATGAGGCCTCGGGCAGGGAACAGGCCATCCCCCGGTCTGAGGTTACAATGCTGCTTCCTGACCTTAATGGTATCATCTCTGTAGCTCAGAACTTAGCTGAGATTGTGGGGGAAATAAGGTTGCAATTAGATGACGCACACTTTATATACACTTTATATGCCAGCAGCACGTTCTCCAGGGCTGGACAGGTCAGGAACATTCTCTGGGGCAGAGCTGAGCGGGAAAGAGAATGGGCTGGGGTACCTGTGAGCTGAGGGGGGCAGGGGACCAACTGGGGTACCTGTGAACTGAGTGGGGCCGGGGACCGGATGGGGTACCTGTGAGCTGAGGTGGGCAGGGGACCGGCTGGGGTACCTGTGAGCTGAGGGGGCAGGGAACCAGCTGGGGTACCTGTGAGCTGGAGGGGGCAGGGGACCGGCTGGGGTACTTGTGAGCTGGGGTGGGCAGGGGACCAGCTGGGGTATCTGTGAGCCGAGGGGGGCAGGGGACTGGCCGGGGTGCCGTGCCTGACTTGCTCTGCGTCTCCACGCCCTCATACTCAGGCCCAGGAGAGGTCTTCCAGAGGGTTGCTGAACTGAGATTTTTCATTTAACAGAGACACTGGGCACAGAACATGGTAGGCTGCCTGGGCATAACTGAGATCCCACAGGGACCACTTAAACCCCTGAAGGAGGAACTTCTCTGGGGTGATGCACACCCACTCAGGGCATCTGTGGGCAGGGCCAGAAAATCCCAAATTAGACTTAATGACAGCATAAAATAACATGTGGATAGAATTTCTATTTAAGGCTAAGGAAAATAGAGCCAAAGAAGTTCTCTGAAAGTTGAACATTGTATCAGTCATCTGAAAAGAGACACACAGGGTGTTCTCGGAGTTCTATCTATTTATGTATCACTTTTCTTCATTTTTAGGCACATCTCCTGTGATCATGTCATAATCCCCCCTAATAAGGAAGGAGCATTAGTCCCTTGATAGAAGAAACAAGGGTCCCGGCATTGGGCTGACCAAGTCCCCGGCCGAGGCCATAGTAGAAGAGTAGAGCCACATGTGGAGGTGCCACCCTGGCTGCCCTGGGTCAAGCTGGTGCCCAGGTGGACACTCCGGGGAGGATGCCTCCTGCTGTCCACCCATGGGCAGCCCAGCAGGCTCACCACTGAGGGCTGAGAAAGGAAATCACTGGGGGCTCCACGTGGGCTCCCTGTGGTCCTTAGGGCCCCAAGGCCAGTCTTGCTCACATGCAAGGGCTCCACCTGCAGCCTCCCTGGGCTCCAGCCTGCACCATCCCCCGGTGTTGCCTCACCAGAAAATCCACCCTGCGTCTCAGAGTCCCCGCCAGGGCCTTTCCATCGGTTGCCATGGGAACAGCAGTCGGATGGTGGAGGATCAGGAGCAGGGAAGTCATGAAAGGAGGCTGTCTGGGAAGCCTCACCTTGTCTCCCGGCTCCTGCGTTTCCATGGAAGCAGCAGCAATAACCACTTGCCAAATGCTTCCCGCTCCTGGGCTGTCAATCAGCAGGCCTGGGCCTCCTCGCAGGAGCAGAACTTATTCCTAGGAGTGGAAGTTTTATGAGCCCATTCACAGCACCACACTGAAATCCCTGGCTAGGGTGGACACCTCCACCACGCTCAGCTCCGCAGGCCTGGGGTCCTCCCCGAAACAGACCTCATCCCAGATCCACAGACGACCGGCCTGGGGGCCTCCCACCTCCCCAGGAGGCTCACCTGGCTCCCTCCAGGCTCCTGTCTTGTGGCCCCCACCATGTTTTCGTTAAAACTGACTCTCTCCCTCTCCCTTTCTTTCTTTTCTCTCTCCTCCGTCTTGCCCCTCCAAACTATGTTTTGCTTTGGCAGAGGTTTCTTTTTAATCAGGTAGTGACAATTTCCCACCTTCAAAACTCATTTCTTTTGTTGGAAATGCAAAGAGTTTCACTGTTTTCAAATCAATTGAGGGTTTTCTCACAGTAATGTTTAACTGCCTCTAACACAAAGGATTGTCACACAGGTTTGGCCAGAAACAAAAATCTGAGTGTTCTAGAATGAATAGATACCGTTCTCTTTTGCATAGGAAATTCTGGGATTATCCCCTCGGGATGTCCTGATCACTCCCAGAGGCCTTTGTGTCTTGAGACAGGTGCAGACAGGAAGGAAACAGGCTTACACACTTCTCTTTCCATGGTCAGCCCTACCTCTTCGAACTCTAGTCCCAAATTTGTGCAAAATATCCACCAGGCATCAAACTTTGTGGTATTCCCATAACAAGGGCTGGCCCATGAGACTGAACTTTTAAAAACTCACCAGAAAATACAAAGTGAAAAAATCAGGCATCACATTCTTTTGTTTCTCTTCCTCATGTGTGCCTTCTTCTCCTTTCCGAAAGGGTCTGGGGCAACCCTCAGGGACAGTTCAGACTTCCTCAGTCTGCAAAGTGGGCTCCTGCCACAGAGCACCCCAGGGAGGAAGCTGGTGCAGTGTCCCCCACACACAGAGGCCACCTGGCCTGAGGGAGGCCCCGTGATGCTCAGGCAGTTGTCCTGCACCCCACTGCCCTGCCTCCAATACACACGTAACAAAGCAAACTGAAGAATTTCAAGGGAGAGAAGCACAGCGCAAACTATTCAGACCAGCCTGTGGGTAATGTTTTCCTTTTCTCCACATTCCTTATTCAAAAGCCTCTAGGAAAACAGGAAAGGCACCGCCCCCTTCCTCCAGTCTGGGTGGACTGGCTCCTTCTAAGTGTCCTGTAAAATGCAGGCATTCCTTTATCCCTCCTGTCTCCCTGAAGCCCCCTCCTCCCTCACAGATGTGACAACCTACCCCAACTTTCTGCACATGTGTCCCACCCCCCTCAGAGATGGCCACCCCTCAGGCCCACCTCCCACTTGGGGAGCTCACATACTCCCACACCTTCACCCATGTATCCCACAAGTGAAACATCTGAGCACCAGCCTCACTCCCCCAGGACACAGGATCCTACCAGGTTACTGGACTCCCTTCTAGGCGCTTAGGGCATAAAATTGACCAGTGTCAGACCAGTGTGTTTGGCCAGCTGTGGCCAAGTCTCCCCGCCCTCCCATGCCCTCGCTGCCCCCAGGGGAGGCTCATTTCTATTTCAGTCCCTGTGGACTGGACCGAGGGCCCCCCTGCCATGCTCTGCTGTGCCTCACGGACTTCTCCGTCCTAGGGTTCCAGCCCTTCTTGCAGCTCTCGGTTGGTGCATGTCTCCTGTCCCTGTGCCACCCCCTCCCCAGAAGGCAGGGATGTGGTCTACACCCTGCATTTCCCTGGAATTTACACAAGGACACTTGGAGCTCAGGGTGAAGATCAAGATGTCCATGGAGAAGAGATCTATTAATTTACAGAAGTCGCTCTGTGAAGCACACACAGAGGCAGCATTCCACACGGAGCCTGGGACCCTAACACAGACCCAGCAGGCAATGCCGCCAGAATTGCGGGTATTCAGCAGAATTCAGCCCCAGGGTTCACAGGGGACAGGCTGCATCTTATGCCTAAAAATCACCCGCTGTCTGCTCACGGTTCCACCTGAAGCCTGGCCAGGGCATCCACGCACAGAAGTGACTCGATGCTTTCCCCACTGTGAAGATTTGCTTCACTTTCTACATTCTTGTTCTGGTGAAAACCACCAGAAGCCACCCAGATTGACTGATGTTCTGGTTCTGGGATTTCCATCTCCTCCTCGTCTCCGCCCTTCAGCACTGCCCCATCCAAATACGAGTCTCTTCCCACCAGGACAGCACCAACTCTGAGGACAAAGTGGTTCTTTAAATGTTAATCCAGTCACCTCCCTTAAACATCTGTCAGCATTCTGGGTCTGGTCCATGTGGACACAGAGAGCAGGGTCCCAGCCACCTGTGAGCTCTCGGTTCCTACCTGTGGCTCCACGGGGCTCACAGCCTCCAGTATCCCCTCCTGGAAGGCCCACCAAGGTCCTCACTGTGCATTTCACAGATGCCCCGGGACCCGTCTGCAAGGACAACGCACAGACGCCCGGTGTGACCAGGCCCCGGCAGGCACCTTGACCCCAGCCCAACTCACGCATCTCTGAAGAACTCCCCCCAGCCCAGATATTGTTCTGATAAATTTAACCCACATAATCCCCGCAATGAACTCGTGAGATGGCGACATTGTGAGGTATTGTGCTGATGGGGAAACTGAGGCTGGTGGAGAACAAGGTCTGTGATGTTGTAGGACTGGCCAGTGGTGGGACACGGACCTGTCCCCAAGCATCAGCCCTGAGCTTCAGCCCAGAGCCCTGAGCTACCCCCCACCCTTCCCCTCCCAGCTCCCCAGAGGGAGCTGGACACCCACCCCTCTCACATCTGCTCCTCCTGCCCTGGCCTCCCATGTACATCACCATCCTTCTCGATGGGGCCACTGCCCTGGGCTCCTCAGTTCTCAGCTCAAACAGAGCAAGCGTCCCCCTGTGCCTCTCTCCATCAACCTGCACCCTTAGCATGGTGGTTCTGCCGCCACAATCCACTGCATTTTAATTTTCTCACCATCAACCCGTTTCTTTCTTCCCTTCAGCCACATAGATCTTTTAGATCCTATAAAATAAGGCAATTTCTCTCTACCGCCCAGCTCCCTTCTATGCCCCACTCCTCTGCCAGAAGCGTGGGCAGGTTCACTCTGCTCAGTACCACCAGTGAGCAGACACCTCCTGACTTCAAAGAAGCTCTGAGTAGTATGAAATCTTATAGAAGCTGAAGCTGGTGGACATAACACCAATCCCAGGCAGAAGTCTGGGAAGGGTTATCCAGTAGATTGCTTAGGAACACTTAAGACATACTAAACGTGATGACCAGGCTGAGAGAGATGCCCAGCTGGACAGAGGTTTTCAGGTGCTTCTGGATTACCAGATGGTCTCTTCTAGCTGATCTTTCTCCTGATATAGCCTCCTGATATGTCCCCCCAGTGGGACAGACAAGACCCTCCCAGCTCTGCTTTCCTGTCATACACCTCTCACCAGCCGGCAGCATGGAGCTCCATGAGTCTCATTGGCCCTCACTGTCCTTGGCCCCGGACCTCTGCTCAGGGGCTTCCTCGCTGGGTCATTCAGAAATGTCTCTGTGAAAGGTGTTTGGTCTCAGGCACCAGCTCTTGTCGCCCTGGGTATCACACTAACATGGCATCCTCCACAATGACCCATGCGCTCTAGTGACACAGCCCAACTTCTCCACGAGTGGGCACTTCAATTGCTTCCCCTCGGCAGCCTCACCATCCGGCATTCAGCAGGTGCTCGATGCTGTGGAACGTGTTAGATTATAGCATGAGTAAGATGATTAAGTGACCACAACCACAACTGTGATCTCTCTCTGCTCAAAGGCCCATGCCCAGGGACCCGCAGGTGTGAGGTGCCGTCTGTGGTCCTGTTTTGTCCAAGGTTTTGGTTGTAGAAGGAGATCACAAGCTTTGCAGGTGCACAATGTGGGTAATGGACTGAATGTGGGAACGTGGATGAAAGGTGTTCCACCCGGCCGCCATGACACACACAACTAAGAATGTGGATTTGAACAAGAAACATACAGAGTTCTTCTCTTAGTTCCATGCTCCCCTCCCAAATAAAATAGAAACGCAGAATAATAACAATTGGATTTTCTCCTGATGGAGAGAGACAGAGCTGACCCCGCCCCATGGGCTTCAGAAGAACAGGTGGTTGGTTGTACCCAGAGGTGCGTGGTCCGCACGGAAGAGCTTTCCGGCAGCTGCGGGAGTGACATCCTCTGTGCGGTAGTGAGTCTCGCTCTTTCCAGCCTGAAAATCCCACTCCATTGGGGTCATTCCCAGGAGGCTGCCAGGCCCTGAAGAAACTCAAGGTGTTTCTGTAGGTTCTCTCTTCTTTGGCTCTTACAAGCAATTGATGCCACGGATTTTTATCTGTGTTTACGTCTAATGGTCGTTTGCACACAACCCACCACGTGAGTCATAAGATTTACCAAGAACTGGTGCTCTTGAGTTAACAGAGACTGAGGCAATGTGTCTGGAATGAGTCCTGCCTGTTAAAAGGCCCCCCTAACACGTGCACGCCCAGATAAGTGGGGTCCCCAGAGTGCGGGAGGGAAACACTTGTTGGGAAAACATCTTTAGTGGTATTTTGAGTTAGAGATGGTTTTAAGTTGCTGCTTTTCATTTTGTTAAGAATAAATTTCTGTTGATTTAACTTCTTTAACATTTTCAATCGTCTTCTTATCTGCCATTCACTAATAGCAATGCACATTTGCACCCACAATATTTCGGCTTATAATTTGCTGTCCTTAGATTTGGAAAAGTCCATGTAGCACAGTTGGAAAATGAGTACTGGATGCAGTTTTTGGTAAAGTGCATACTTAGGCATATAGGCCTCAAATGTGCTTCTATTGAAAACCTTTTTTTTTTTTCCACCTGAGTTGTTTTGCTACAAAGAAGCAGAAATGGGTTTCAGTGGCTCAGGGTATCTTCTGCTCTGGATGGTGGGGGAAAGCATGAGACAGGGTCAATGTGGCCTGACGACTTTGCATGGACATGGGGAGCCCACAGTTCTCTGCTACTCCCTTGGCAAAGTTCCAATGATTGGGGTTCACATACACCTGTGCTCCCCTAATCCAAACCTCCCCCTTCCTCACAAGGTCCTGCCTGAGACACAGTTCCCTCAGCTGGGTGAGTGTAAGATCCACTCCATCCTGGCCAGGACCTCACCACTGAGCCCTTGCTCAAACATCCCTGAAGCTGTCATCTTGCCTTGAACTTGCTCAGCCTCTGCCTCTGTTTATCTGCCACACCCCTTCTGGTTCATTCCTGAAGCTCCGAGGGATAACGCTACCTCTTCCAGAAGCACACAGCTGTATTTTATTTATCTGCCCTCCCAGAGGCATCTGACGGGGCCTTGTAGATAGTGGACTATTTAGGAACACACTGTCAATTAAGACAGTGACCATCAAACTAATCAATGTAATAATGTGATCTCAGGGTGCTTGAGCCAATCTCCTCAGGAGGCTTTCCTCATCTGAGGCTTCTCCATGAGCCTCTAGATTTAATTTGTATGAGAATGTAAATGTGTGGCATAAAAAATAGTACAGGTAAAATCCAGAGTAGCTAATGGTTTTTGAAATTGCACTTTTTAGAGACAAATTCTAAGAACAGAATACTATAATTTAAAAAAATGAGAAAGAGACTAAAATTGCATACATGAAGATGTGACTCTGGGTGTCATCTGGAGACTGCATTTTGCCACCAGGGCCTGATTGCAGAGGCCTCGAGTGTTAATGGTGTTTTCTCCCAGAGCCAGTGGAGTGGCCTTTCCCGGGTCTGTTCTGCTGCTGAAGCTTCCCAATCCCACTAACAAAAATGGGTCCTCCAGTGTCTGCTGTGAGCACTTCTTGCAGGAAAAAGAGGCCTCCTGCCTAGAAGCCGCTCCCAGTTCCTGGAGGGCGGTCTGGGCAGACTGAGAGGAGAGTGCATCACTGTGGCAGAAAGAACACAGCTCGTTATCCAGGGACCCCTGCAGCCCAGTGGGCCCCTCGGGCAAGGCAAAAGAATAAAGTTGTTACTCCAGATTTCACATTCCAGGAGGCAGCAAAGGGTCACTCGTGGGCATGGAGGTTTGTCTCCTACTGTCCCGTTGGCACCTGAGCATCAGCTTCCCACATACTTGGTGGCGACGTCCATGGATGAGGATGTGTAAGCTGCACTCTGAGCTGCCGCGGGTCGGGGAGAGCCTCCCCCACGGGGAGACCCACAGGTGTGTCCAGTACAAACTCCTCTGCCCTGCAGAGGGTCTAGATAGACTCTAGGCAGATGATGTCCATGGAGTGACACAGTCCCTAGAAGACCAGACTATGACGGTGACCTCACCAGAGCTCATGGGTGTGGCTGAACTGGACAAAGCTACAGGTGCAGACACCGGAGGGCAGGGGGTGTCCCAAAGAGAGAAGCTGCCCTTGTCTGCGACCCAGCAGCGACCCCAGGTGCGGGGTGGCTTCCCAGAGGTCCCAGTCCCAGCAGTCAGGGACACTGCCTCCCAGCCTCTGCTCTAAAGAGCCAGCCTCTGGCAGACTAAACCAGCAACTGGGTCTGACTGCATTTTACATTTGCTGGTATTTTTCTTTGTCTCTTTTAGTTCCACAAATATTTAAATTTCAAAGTAATAATATTAATTTGGGGGGGGAAACAGAAAAAGGGCAGGCTTGATCCTGACAAGCTCATACAGATGACATATTAAAAACATATGGGCTAGAGAGCGGCTATTATAGAGAGCTGGCGTGGAAGCTCACGCATTAGCGTGCTAGTCTTTTGATTCCACTGTAATTATAGGAAGAAAGCTTCCGTCCCTGCAGTGGGGAGCATTTAAAATTACAGCTGAGGTGGTAAATTACTGGTCCTCACCGTCCTCGGCAGACAGGAGGCTTTCATTTCAGGCAGAGGGACACAGCGCCGTGTCAGAGCCAGCTTCCCGGAGAGCTTAATGTGCTCTATTTAGAAGCACAAGATGGAATAAAGGAAGTGGTGGAGACTTTACAATCCACCAACGTAAACGTTTATTTTTATTTTCCCAAAGCATGGAGTGCTTGCATTATTCATGTTGGTTTGCTCTCCCTGCCCTGGGAACAGAGCTGACCAGCTCAAGGTCAGCTGGTGCTGGTTTGCTGGGCACAGCTCCTGCCGTGGGTGTGATTCTCTTAGAGGTGGCCTTCGTGTCTATCACTTCACCCTGTCCCTGAGTCCCCACCAGCCTCCGGTGCCAGCAGCCAGAGCTGCACGGCGCAAGCAGACACACCTTTGGGCTGACTTTTCAAAGAGCCTCGAAGCCTTGGCCCAGTTCTCAAGAAACCGAGAAGGAGGCAGCAAGAACAAGGGCTCCTCGTGAAGCGGTGCACGCCTCAGTTGTTCCTGAAAACCCAAACGGCATTTCCCTTTGGCACTGCCAGTAGGTGTTTGCTTTGAAGACCTCACAGGAGCCAGGCAAACAAGGCCCTCACACCACATCCCCCAAGTCTCCTCTGTCCACTCACAGTGAGGGCTGGACACCAGGTGCCCCTGAGTCTCCTCTGTCCACTCACAGTGAGGGCTGGACACCAGGTGCCCCTGAGTCTCCTCTGTCCACCCGCAGTGAGGGCTGGACACCACGTGCCCCTGAGTCTCCTCTGTCCACCCGCAGTGAGGGCTGGACACCACATCCCCCTGAGTCTCCTCTGTCCACTCACAGTGAGGGCTGGACACCAGGTGCCCCTGAGTCCCCTCTGTCCACCTACAGTGAGGGTTGGACACCAGGTTTCCATGAGTCTCCTCTGCCCACTCACAGTGAGGGCTGGACACCAGGTGCCCCTGAGTCTCCTCTGTCCACCCGCAGTGAGGGCTGGACACCAGGTGCCCCTGAGTCTCCTCTGTCCACCCGCAGTGAGG
>CAUYRH010005921.1:0-10942 GCA_963574655.1 Perodicticus potto
TATCTCTGAGACTCACTTCTCCCACCCTTAGGATGAGGAGGGGTGATTGATCTCTTAGGATAGTCTATGTATTTTAATTAAAAAGCATACTTATCTATTCAAAACAGTTTCCTTGTGTTGTCTGTATCCACTGCTAGGCTAAGTTCCTCCTGCCTTGCTCATTCATTTTGCACATGCTCCCAGCACAATATTTGGTATATGGCAGGTCCTCAATGAAATTATGAAGAAGTAAATTAATGTCCACTCAGCTTTACAACTGTAAGATACTCAAATGAATTTTGCATACTAAGTGACCACAGATGCTTATCATCTTTCTAAGATCAACTATAATTTTTTTCTACACCTGACTAGCCTTTCCAGACCCATAGTGTGTTGAGTCTCACTACTTTTCCTCATCATATCCAACCTTTTGCCTCCAATTTCTTCTCATTTTTTTAATTTTTTTTATTTCAGAGGTTACAGGAGTACAGATGTTTTGATTACATGCATTACTTTTGTACAGTTTGAGTCAAGGTGATAATTGTGTCAAACCCTCAGATAGTGTTCATTGTACTTATTTTGGTGTGAATTTACTCATCCCCTTCTCCCCTGTTCCACCTGCTTAATTTCCATTGAATTTTACTACCACATGTTCATATACATGTTGATCATTTAGTTCCAGTGTCTTTCCAATTTTTTGTCTCACCAGGAAACCAGACTGGAAGACTAAGATCAGAATACCCAGGCTCTGAGTCAAGAGAGGCCATTTCTTCCTGTTCCTTTCAGAGGAGTTGGGGTTTTCTAGTGACTGGCGACCAGTTCCATTGGGCTCACTTTGCTAGCTCACCTTCTGATTTGTTTCTGCTCTGGAAGATTATGAGACATTAACATCAGTCTGTTGGGTTACAGTGTCATTTTTACCCTAAAGTGAGACATTAACTCAGAACTTTAAAGAGCACTATAAAAAGACATGTTAGAATTATCTGTGTTATGAACTTTGTGGCAGTCAATCTGGTACCTTGCCTGATGCCAGTGGAGGTACTAGAAAGACATGAATCCTGGGAGAAGGTCAGTGCAGATTTGACAGGCTGATGGAAAGTTCTTGTGCATCTCCACCACAAAGCAGTGCTCATAAACATTAGGTGTCTTGGATTTCAGTAAGACATTTCCTTTTATCTGATGCCTTTTCAGCATTTGCCGAAATCGGAGGTTACGAGAGTTTTGCAGAGAAGTACATGAATGCCATCCCGTCCATAGTTGAGGGGGACAACCTGACAATCAATGCCAGATGCTACACTCCTCAGGCGGACTCCTTCCACTTATTCCGAGATCCCATCAATGGGGACATTCCATGGCCGGGAATGATACTTGGAATATTCATTACATCCTTGTGGTACTGGTGCACAGATCAGGTGAAGAGTGTGTGCACGCACATGCACACACATTTATGTTGTTCTTTCTTGTCTCATAGAAAATAATTTAGTTTCTATTTTGTACACCCTCATCAGTTAATGAATCAAACACTTCTATGAGGCTTGTTATAAAAACAGCTGCCTGGTGCTCCATTCTCAACCCTATTTCTTGTCCCTCAGATGCAATCACTTTGGTATTTATTTTTATTCTCTCAATCCCTGTACTCAGTGTGTTGTCTGTGACCCTTCAACAAGGACATCACTTGGGAAATCAATAGAGACCCTATGACCCTCTCCAACCCTGGAGAATTGGATCAGAATTTGCTCATTAACTTGATCCCTGAGTGCTTCAAATACATGCTTATGTTGCTCCCTCCTGGTTTTCTGGATTTAGGGTTTCTGTGCTGGCTTCCATGGTAAGAAGTGAGGGCTCACCTCTCTTTCAGCCTTCCATTCTCAGTCCCACGTGAGCACATCTCCTGTCCCCCCATCTTCCCAATAGATCTAAACCACAATTTCAGAGGTTCAGTATTCAATGCTACCATTTTTGTGACTGCATGACTAATTCGGAGCCGAATCATGTGACATCTTCTGACTGATTTTTCTGTAGCTATTTTATTTTCCATAAAATTCATAATTCTCAATTTTTTGTTTTCAATTTTCTTGGTAGCTATCACTCATTAAGCACCCAATCCTCTGCAAATTTCCAAAATCTCTCAATACTTAACAAATACATCAAGTATTCTGCCAACTCTTCTGTTCATTTTCTCTCAGAGCCTTTGTCCTCCCACAGTTTGGCAGGATTCTCTCAATGTCTGGTGCCCAATCTTACCTGAGGACCCCTTCTTTGCGACTCTTTTTCCCTCACTCTTGGGTTTTATCTCCTTTTTTCCAGTATCCCATGTTGTTTTTTTATTTTCTTAGTTTATCCCTTCCTTCAGGGCAATCCAAACCTCCAATAGCTTCCTGAGATAGCCCTCATAGGAGGTAAATTTATTGTGAACTTACATATTTGAAAATGTCTTCACTCTGACTTTTACTTAATTGAAAGTTTGGTCATGTACACACTTCTAGGTTGGAAAGAATTTCCTAAGGTCATAAATTCATCGTCTCCTGAATTCCACCATTACTGTTGACAAGATTGAAATTATTCTTGATCCTCTTGGTACAACTGCCTTTTTTCTCTGGAAGCTTGTCTTTCCTTCACTCTCAGAATTCTGAAATTTCACCACAATGTATATCATCTGGACCTATTTTTGTCCCTTGCAATGAGCCTGTTTAACGTGGTAATTGATGCCTTGGATAATTTGGGGGGATTCCTTCTTTGATTTCTTCCATTTTGTTTTCCAGTTGGGACCGTCTATCTGGTGCTGGTCTTCCTTAGCTGTCCTTTTCTCCTCATCTTCCATCTCTTGGTCTAAGAGACTTCCTCAACTTTAAAGATCCTCCAGCTTGTATGCCTTTGGTTTTTATGACTTCAAATATATTTGAAGGTTTTTTTTTTAAATATTCTTTTTTATAGCATCTAGGTTCCTTTTCATTTTGTCTTTCAAAGTTTTGTTTTTCTCTGTCAAGAGTCTTTGTCAATTTCAACTGTATAATTTGCCTGTCTTGAATCAATGGTCTGTCATAAGTTCATTTTTCTCTATTTAATAGATTGGTTTTCCCCAAAACATCTACCAAAGAATTCACCCATTCACCATTTATTGGTGGAACCATCTTTGTTATTTATATTTCATTCCTGACCACATGACTTGCCTCCTATAAGAGGCCCCCTGTTCACCCTTAGATCTGATGCCTGGCCTTGCTTGCCTGGCAACAGGCCTCCCTTCTTCATCTGTGACTTGTATTGTACCTCCACCTATCTGCTTCCAAAAATAAATTTAAAATTCATAAATTTTAAATTTCAGTCTAAAAATGCCAACTGCTCCCCTAGACTCAAATGATGCCATTGCCATCCCTAATGGATTGCTTCTCCAAGGATAATTAAACAGAAAGAAGCATCTCAATTGTCTGACATTCCTTGAGAAGAAAAATAGCAGGAAGTTATTGCATTATGGGTAAAAATCCTACATTGCTACAAAATTCCTAGCTAAGAGATTGCTTAATTTCAGTGGGAATTATGAAATTATATGCATTCTTTTCCCCAAGACTATGATATTTGATTTATAATGAGATGAGGTTCTCAGAATATTATGAAGAAATGAATGAAATCTCAGTGATCTATTGTGAAGGATGCCTGGACATTTCCATGGCAACTGGCTTAACTTCTCAAGGAGTCGATTGCCCCATAACTATAAGGACATATTGATGATGTCTACAGTATTAAAGACAAAACTTTAACTCACAAATTGTGGTGGCATCTGTAGTGCCAACTTTGTACCTGGCAGGCCACACTACCATTACTGTATTGCAGCCTGGGAACTGTGAACATATTTTAATAGGAGCTAATGTGTATTGACTGCTATGTAGCAAAGGTCTTAATATGTTATACCAAATATTTAGAAAGCCTTGCAGCAGATAACCCTATTTTAGATATAAGAAACCTGAGATTCACAGAGGTCAAATATTGTGTAAAAGAAATAGAAATTCAAATCCTGATCACACTCTAAAGCCTATTGTTTTCCACTTACCATGACATAATTCATATGCATATATGCACCTATATATACACATATATACACACATATATATCATAGCTGTACATATTTGTACAACTATGATATACATATATATACATATAAATGTGTGTATATATATATATACATGTGTATACATATATATGAATTATGTCATAGTAAGTGGAAAATAATAGGCTTTGGAGTGTGACAGGATTTGAATATATGTGTATATGTGTATACATTTGTATATATACCCAAGTGTATATATATGTGTATGTATGTGTGTATATATATATATATATACACACACACACACACACACACACATATATCATAGTTGTATATATTTGGGGGATAATGCGATATTTTGATACGTGTATACAATGTGTAATGATCAAATCAGGGTAATTGGGGTATCCATCATTTCAAGTATTTATCTTTTTTTTTTTTTTTGAGACAGTCTCACTTTGTGTCCCTCGGGAGAGTGCCGTAGCATCACACCTCACAGCAACCTCCAGGTCCTGGGCCTGGGCGATTCTCTTGCCTCAGCCACCCCAGTAGCTGGGACTATAGGCTCCCACCATAACGCCTGGCTATTTTTTTGTTGCAGTTTGGCCGGGGCCGGGTTTGAACCCGCCACCCTTGGTATATTGGGCCAGGGTCCTACTCACTGAGCCACAGGTGCCACCCTGAAGTATTTATCTTTATATTGAGAACATCAGAATTCTCCTCTTCTATTAATTTTGTAATATACACATACAATAAATTATTGTTAATGGTAATTTCCCTACTGTACTCTTGAATACTAGAATGTATCCTTTCTATCTAACTGTATTTTTGCTCCTGTTAACCAACTTATCTTCAACCCCTGCCTCCTCTTCCCTTCTGAGCTGCTAGTAACCACCATTCTACACTCTATCTCCATGAGATCCACTTTTTTAGCTCTAACATATGAATGAGAACATGCAATATTTGTCTTTCTGTGCCTGGATTAATTCACTTAGCATACTAACCTCCAGTTTCATCCATTTTGCTGCACATAACAGGATCTTTTCTTTCTTTTTTTGGCCGGGGCTACGTTTAAACCCACCACCTCTGGTATATGGGGCCTGTGCCCTACTCCTTGAGCCACAGGCGCTACCCAGGATCTTATTATTTTTGTGGTTGAATGATTTTCCATTGAGTACGCATACCATATTGATTCATTCCTGGAAGGATGCTCAGGTTGATTTTGTACTTTGGCTATTATGATAGTGTGGCAGGAAACATGGAAGTGCAGATATCTCTTCCATATGTGAATCAACATTATTTCTTATGGTAACATTAAACCCTGAATAGAGGTGCTTTTCAAAACCATCTCCTGGTGGTTTCACACCTATGTCACATTTTCCTGGTAGGTGATCGTGCAGCGCTGCCTGTGTGGCAAGGACATGTCCCACGTGAAGGCCGCCTGCATTATGTGCGGGTACCTGAAGCTGCTCCCCTTGTTCCTCATGGTGATGCCGGGGATGATCAGCCGCATTCTGTACACAGGTGAGCCCCGAATCCTGTTTTTCTTATTCTTGAATTCTGAAACGTATTTTTAAGATGTTGTAAAATCTTAAAAAACTAGAAAATTTATTCTAGATGGAAATAAAAGAGAAAGAAACAGCTTTCACAGTGGGTCAGAGACAAGAAAATTTGGCGTATTTGGCATTCTGCTCCCTGATCTTTTTTATAGTACATGTCTGTCTTCTTGTAGCCATTTGAGTCAGTGAGTCCTGTTCAGTGGCTTAGATTTAAGATGTCTAGAGAATGTGGCAGAAGGCCACTGGAGGATGGGGTAGAATCAGGCTAATTTGAGTTGGGTAAGTGGCAGTGGCAGAGTTGGCAATATCTCTAACTAAGAAGGTATTTGGAGATGTCCTGTCACGTCTTTGTCCCTCGGAGACAGCTGGAGAACTGGATCAATTTTTCACTACTTTGGGATCAGATTGTTTGAGACACATTGATTTCTAATTCAGCTGAGTGTAACTACTGGTGTTGAACTCTTTCCTTAAAAATGAAATGTCTTTCTTTCTTATGAAAAGTAGAGGAAATATAACTGAATCTTACTTGGCTGACTCGTTTTTATTGGGGGTAATCCCTCAGGTGACATTGAATGCACTTCCTGTTTTCTCAACTGGATATCAGTTTATTTCACTGAAAATCTTGTTAAGATGAAAATCAAGTAGCCGACATCACTTTTTTTTTTTTTTTAAGACAGAGTCTCACTTTGTCACCCTGGGTAGAGTGCCATGGTGTCATTGCTCACAACAACCCCAGACTCTTGGACTCAAGTGATTCTTTTGCCTCAGCCTTCCAAGTAGCTGGGACTACAGGCACTTGCCACAACACCTGGCTATTTTTAGAGACAGGAGTCTCTCTCTTGCTCAGGCTGACCTCAAACTCCTGAGCTCGAGCAATCCACCCACCTCAGCCTCCCAGAGTGCTAGGATTGCAGGTGTAAACCACCATGCCCTGCCTCCTGATATCACTTCTTATTATAGCCTTGCAGTGTTGTTTGTAATAGCAAAGAATCTGTAAATATCCAGCAAACACAGAATGGCCAATGAAACCATTCTATACTTCCTATGTGGAAAATTGCACACACAAGACTGAAGAAGACAATCTCAAACTTGGGTTAATGCTGAAGTGACTATGTCACTATAAAAAAAAGAAGGCTACATAATAGTAGTTCAACAGTTACAATAGTTATGCATAAAAAGATATTTCTCTGTGGAAAAAGGGTTAAAAAGTGAAAAAAAAGCTAATGTGCTAAGGTGTTATTTTTCTGGGTGGTTCTTTATCAATTTTCCCTTTTATTGTCATGACATTGTGAAAGGGGGAAAAAAAAAACATTCTTGTGCAGCTGCCAGAGAATTAAGTCATCATCACACATGGGGTAGTCATGCCAATTGACCATCACCACTGCTTAGATGTAGATAAAAACAAGAGGCTAAATGTGACTGGATGTAGGACCCCTTCCTGTTGTTGTTATTGTCATCATGTTGTTGCTTATCTCTGGAGTGTGGTGCTCTTGGAAGAATTTTGTCATTTTTCTGGAGGGTGGGATCAGCTCCCTCTGTTTGCTCTGATGCTCTTGCTGGGCCGCATCCCAAGAGGGGGAGCACTGTCGAGCCACAGAGGTGAGATACTTATGGGTCATGTTCTGGACAAAGGGACCAAATCCATAGGATGAAGTTCAAAGTTGACTGTCTGATTTCCAGGCAAATGTTTTTCCCTCCCCTGCCCATGATCATACTTCTCTCTTTATACAGTACTTGTGGGTTGTGCCCATTTGATCCTCCCTGACCTCATCTCTGAATCCTTCCCCAGATAAGGTGGCCTGTGTGGTGCCTTCTGAATGTGTGAAACAGTGTGGCACTGAAGTTGGCTGTAGCAACTATGCCTACCCAACATTGGTGCTGGAATTGATGCCTGCAGGTAGGAAAATGTCCCTTCTGAGACAGTCTCCAACACCTATCTATGAGTGGGGCTTGAGGAAGGGTGATGATATAATTCTTGGTAATTCTCCCTTCCATTAATTCAGTTCTGTTCACCAGACATTTCTTGAGAACCTTCCGTAGGCCACCGACCCTATGCAAGGCATGGAGATTACATAGACAGATCAGATACAGTTTCTGTTAGAAGAATCTATACTTCTTCCATTTAAAGACTATCTTTCAAGACAATCAAGAACATTTAAATGATCTATTTGTCAATAAAAGAGTTACACAGTCATAGACTTATAAACTCATAGGACTAGAGGTTAACTATTTATCCTGCTTCCTTTGGTTCATGATAGACCTAATAATAGATCTCAACCTATTTAACTTCCAACTATTTATTGAGTGCTAACTATGTGCCAGGCACTACTTTGGTGCTTAGAAAACATCAGTAAAGTGGATACAAAATCCCCTAGCCCTTAGAATTCACATTCTGGTGTTGTGGGATAGACAATAAATGACACATATGAAATAAATAAGTTAATTATGGGGCAACCAGAAGGTGCTCATTGCTGTGTAAACAGAAACAGACCAGAGTTCAGGAATGACCGGGTAATCTTGTACCCAAGAACCATCAAATGTCAGCTAACACTTTTGTGAGCTTTGTCCACCCGACAGAGGGAGCCTGAACCACAAGCATGGCACCACACACAACTCATCTGCCGTCAGTCCTAGAAGGTTTAGGACCCTTACCAATTGGCAGAGAGAAATAGAGGTCAAAGCTCTCATAATGGTTCAAATTCTTACCTATTCCCACCAAAGATGCTTTAGCAGAAACACCTACTAGGCTCCTTCCTCTTCAGTTCTTTAAGTCTTCAGGAAGCCCAGAGTTCCTCTCCAAAGAAAGATGGTTCCAACAGATGACCTCTAAATTTATGTGTAGGACTAAAATTCTATACTGGATTATTCTTCGATCACCAAGAAATGTCCAGGAAACTCCACATGCTGATATATATTGATAAATAAACCACTTAATCAATGTTCCAGATGATACTTTTATCTTTGAGTGACTCTCTGGTTGAGCAAGGCCCTAATGAAGCATGGTGTCTAGTCACTCACCAGTGTCCTCTCCTGCCTCCAGGACTGCGTGGCCTGATGCTGTCTGTCATGCTGGCCTCTCTCATGAGCTCCCTGACCTCCATCTTCAACAGCGCCAGCGCTCTCTTCACCATAGACATCTACACCAAGGTGCGGAAGCAGGCGTCAGAGAGAGAGCTCCTGATAGCTGGAAGGTGAGGGAACCCTAGTTTCTTCCTAGAATCCTCTGGAGAAATGCAGATGTTGACATGGACTAGAGCTTGTCTATAGCTTTGGTGAAACTAAACATAGAGCCCTCGAGTGAGGGAGAGATCATTAGAGGATGTTTAATTCAACATATGTCTTTGCAGGTGTAAAAACTGGAGCCATACCTTTAAATGAAATAATTGCTCTTTCCGACTTTCAAAGTTCTCTGATTGTCTCTTCTTTCTTTCCCTCCTTATACTGCTCTCCACGCACATCTTCATGTAACTCCTTCAGCAGTTTAACGGGAGGATGTAAATACAACCTCTTCTAATGCATTGTTGTGTCCAGCAGTTTCCAGGTGTATCACATGGAGGTAATAGATTAAGATATCCAAACACTGACACAATCACATTCATTAAGAATCGGACCATATTAGAAAGGGAGAGACTCATGAAAGGGGTTAATTTCAAGACACCGCAGGGAGAGTTCAGTCCACCCAGGGGTCCTTAACAGCCAGGGAGCCTTGAAGACAGTAAGCTTGAAGGAAATTAGCAGAAAGAATAGATAAATAGTCTCCTTTCTTCCCTTCATACTTTTTCAGGTGGACCCTATAATGTCATAGCGTTTTGAAAAATGTTGTAAAATTAAAAATAACACACACTCATACAGAAAACCTGCAGAATATAAATGTCTTGATCAGTGACACATCACAAAATGAGCACCCATGTAACCACCAGTGAAGTCCAGTAATGGAAATTAACGGCTTCCCCCTTCCACCTTGAACCCTATATTCCCAAAGCTAGCCACGTGACTCCACATGCTGTAGCGTAGTCTTTCCCAGTTCTGGGCTATTCCACTAGAATAATGTACTCTGTATTACATATTGTAATTCAATATGTATTGCTTGGTATACAGCTTCTTTTGCTCATGTTATGTTTGTTTGTGACATTCACATGTTGGTATGTGTAGCTATAGTTTGTTCATTTTTTTTCTATGTGGTAATATATTAGAATGTATCTACTCTGCTGTTCATGGCTTGAGCACTTTTGTCTATGTCTCCTGGTGCACACAGATATGTATTTCCATCAGTAGATCACAACAAGTGTGCATATCTTTCAGTCTTTTAAAATCAGAACCTGCTCCCAAGAGGTGTGCCATACACCATGAACCCCCCCCATGCCGCTCTCTCCTTCCCTCTCCTCATCCCTCATTCCCCTACCCCCCCACCTTGTATTAGATCATCTACCATCTTCATATCAGAATTGTGTTTGGGGAGATAGTAGACATTCGATAAGAGAGGAAGGAAAAGAAAACAGTCATTATCATTCAGGAGGATATATGCTCATGTTCATAGACCTAATAGCGGGATTCTGATTAGAAAGGAGTATGGGAAGAGACCTTTAAAAGAAAAGAAATTGCTCACGATTCTTGCAAAAATGACCACATTGATGGTGATGATAATTCCAAACATGGTTAAAGTGGTAAGATAATGGACACATCATTTCTCCTTTTATACTCTCCAATTTTTTGTAATGGGTATTTTCTATAATAAAAATGTGTTATATGTATTACGTACTTGTGGTTTAGCTCTTGAGGTTTATTTTGGAGCCTTGTTGTTGTAACTGAGGCCACCCATAAAAATACGGACCCCCACTTTGAGTACAAATCAGAGGTGATTTTATTTACTTCTGCGCAGGGGGGGCTGCTGCAAAAAGGCAGACGGCCCAAATCAGGTGGTCATTTATTACATCTGTACAGATGGACTGCTGCCCCGAAGGGCAAAAGGCCAAATCAGGTGGTTACATCTGCACAGATGGACTGCTGCCCCCAAAAGGCAAATGGCCCCTAAGAGAAATGCAGGCAGCCTTTTATACCCGTTTCGTGCTGATGTGGCAAAGCAAGCATGTACAAAAGCAAAAACGGCGGGTTACAAGGCGGAGTCACAGTCAGGTAGTTGGCTCAGGGGGTAGCTGCGTGGCGGCTCAGGGGGGTAACTCAGTAACCGTGGGGACAACTTAGAAAGCCCAGTACCTGGGAAACTCAGTTTCCTGGGAATCTCTGCTTGAGTGAGTTTCTACCATTGTTTAGCTGGCTAGGGAGGTTGAGGTAAGTTTCTCATCATTGCGTTTAGACATTGCTAGGGAGTCAGGGAACTCAGAGAACTTCCTTGTCAGAAACC
>CAUYRH010005923.1:0-72239 GCA_963574655.1 Perodicticus potto
TTTTGAGACAGAGCCTCAAGCTGTCACCCTGGATAGAGTGCTGTGGCATCACAGCTCACAGCAACCTCCAATTCCTGGGCTCAAGCGAGTCTCCTGCCTCCGCCTCCCAAGTAGCTGGGACTACAGGCGCTCGCCACAACGCCTGGTCATTTTTTGGTTGCAGCCATCATTGTTGTTTGGCGGGCCCGGGCTGGATTCGAACCCACCAGCTCAGGTGTACGTGGCTGGCTCCTTAGCCCGTTGAGCCAAGGCACTGAGCCTGTATTTTTTTCTTTATCAGACATCTAGTGTAAAACAGTAACAATTGACACAAGTGCTGGTTTTAGTTTTTTTTTCTATTAGGTCTTAATACACAAGTTCAAAGTTAGGTTTTACTTACATTGTTGTAATTATCAGTACCGCACCATGCACCTTATTATTCCCTGGTGATACCTTCTGCTCAAGAATGTGGGATGATGGATAAGTCTTTTTTCTCAGTGCTTGCTCTGCTTTTTGTGTATGTTTTAAAAAGCACCTAGCATATAGTAGATGTTCAACTACTAACTTCTAAAAGATAAGAAGAAATAAAGTGAAAAAAAATTCTTCTGTCCAATGGCTTTGAATAAATTAGTCACCTTTTAAATTACAGAAATATAGAAAATTACCGTTTCTGCTTCCACATTCTTTTTCTTTTTATGTTTGTTTACCTAACAGGGTAGAGATTATCAGAATATGTTAATAAATTGACAGATTCTTTTTTGTTATGTTTCTAATTGGAATGGGTGTTTAGTTTCAAATAAAATTCTTTCTGCATTTCTGAATTTTAATCTAAAATATTTTCAAAATTTGGAAAGTTGTAGAAGGAATACAGAGATATCACAGGTGACTTCCTCTAGCTTTCCTAATTGTTAATGTTATACCACATCCAGTTTATCATTCTGAGGATACTGAAACATACCTAAATCTAATTATCTATTTGTATGTAAATATGACATACATAGAAAACATCTTACTGAGGTATCTAGGTGGCAGAGATTAGGCCATATCACTGTTTACTATTTTGGTGTTTATTTCCTAAGTACAACAGTAATGGTCTGTTACATCACAACAGTAAAATCATCAAAATTAGGACTTTTCCTGGGGAACATTCTGACTATTCTAGAGATATTAGAATTTTGCTGATGATCCTACTGTTTGGTTTTATAAGCTCAGAAACTCTTCGGAATCCTGTATCCCATTCCTAGACTCACTCTTTCAGTCTCTCAGTGGGGAACATTTCCTCAGCTTTCTTCTGTCTGTCATGAATTTGGCTTTTTTTATTTATTTTTTTTTTTAGCTGAAAGGCCCAATGTATTTGTACACTCTCCCCTTGATTAAATTTCTTTGCTTTCTAATTTTATTCAGTATATTTATTATATATTTTAATACCAAGTCACAGATAATTGTTTTTGTTACAGAATCATCATAATGCTTTTATTACCAGTTGTTTGCATAAAGTACATCAAGTGAAGGAAACTGTTAAAAGAGGAATTCAAAGGAGAATGGTACTCATTTCATATAATTACACACTTTGTATTATTATATGTGGAATGCTTACAAATCTATTAAAGTGAAAACTAACTGTAGATTGGTTCATTTCATCTTATTTATAATTTTTTTTTCCTTTCAGATCAGATTTTTACGTACATTAGGAGAATTAGACCAGTTTGTTTTTTGAAAAGTAGAAATTACATTATTCAGTTTTATGGAAAAGCTTTCATTCCAGCCTGGATGATGTCTGTCTCCTGACAAATTCTTTTATTGATTACTCTAGACAAAAGCTGGATGTGTACATTTGGTAATCATTCAAAATCAGCTTCAATCAAACGGCTCATTTTTTTATGGAAGGATTCTAACGGTTTGTCATTTTCTCTGTTGGAAACTTTTGAGATTTTTGGTTTTCTTGTAATCACCATGCCAAATTCTCTGCTATAATTAAAGATAATATAAGTTTTATAATGACTTTTCCACATATAATATGCAAGATAATAGGCTGATAGAGAAAGATCAACAGTTACATGACGGTGTTTTGAATGGTAATTACTATAATAGTGCAGTGCTAACGGGAACGTAACCTCTGTCCCCTCCCGCAGGTGTGCATGACCTCTAACCTGTGCCATAGAGATGCTGAATATGTGTTAGTTTGACTCAAACATAAAATGACTTAAAAAAATTAAGTTTGAGCCTGGTACAACAGTGAACATTACATTTCTATCAATAATAGAAAATGTCTTATATTCCTGCTCTGATCTTGGAAACAACTTTGAAGCAAAGATTAGTGTATTTGTTCATAACATTGAGTGTTAATGTTTTCAACCTTGATATTGTAAAGTAAAGATGAAAGAAGCTGGGAAGTTGAAGAATGAGGACTGATAGAAATGAAGTTTACTAAAAAATAAACATAAGAAGTAAGGTTCAAGTTGAAAACGAATTCAATAAATGCATGATGAATCAGCTAACTGTGCATTTGCATAGTGTACAAGTGCTCCTCAATTTTGTGAGTTAAAAAAGAGGGTAGAAAATCATTTTGATAATAGAAATGATTTTTGTATTTTGTATTGATTTTTTTATTTTTTATAGGAAAAATGTTTACCTTTTGAATCATCAATTACTTCTCTGAAAACTGTTGGGATTTAATGTTATAATCCCATCAATATCACTGTATGAAACTTATAAAAGCTACAAGATATGTGTGGTTATTGTGAATATGGGATGCTAGATATATTTTTTAAAAGCCACCAGTATAGGGTGTGGAACAATTTAGAATCAGAAATCAACAAGTTTAAAAATAATTTCTTCTATATTTTAATTTACATATATGCTTTTATGTAAACTACCCTTTTGATATATGTTTCTATTTTTGGCAAAAAAAGGTTTCAGATTATTTCCTATTCCCAAATCAAAGACATTTCTTCTTATCATCCTTTGAAAAAAAACCTCCTATCAACGAATATGTAACAACTACTTCTAGTTTAGATTTACTATTATTTTTGTGTCTTGTCTCCGTGAAATACTGTTGTTTTTCTGGGGCATAGTCTCACATACCTTTTATAATCATTTCTTTTAATAACTTTCTAAGTATAGAATGACTGCATAACATTCATTTAGTTTCTCACATTTGTAGTTCACTCTTTCTTGATTTCTTAGGTTTCAAGTGAATTTTATTTCTATCATTTCTCATTCCTCTACTTCCCAGCCTTTCTCATCTGTACTTATGATATCAAGGTTGAAAACATTAACACTCTACTCTATGATCATGAATAAATATACTAATCTTTCTTTAAAAGCTGTTTCTAAAAGCAAACTAGGGATATAGGTCATTACCTTTATTGATATGAAAATAATATTCACTATAGCATCAGACAGTTATGCATATGACAAACGACCACCAGATGGAATACAAAACAAGCATTTATTCCTTACTCAATATCAACAGGTTAGCTGGAAATCGATTAAAACAAGCTAGGTTCATTTAGGTTTTCTCCAGATTTCAAGTTCAAATTCGATCTGTTCCATAATATGTCTTTTAGAATAAAGTTATCCAAGGAATGTTTTTCTTATGCAGGTAGAAAAAAATATGAGAGGAGAAGCCCAAAATGCAAGTATATTTTAAGTCTTTGCCTTAACTGCATTTGCTAACTTTGCATCATTCAAGCAGATCACTTGGCCAATTCCAATGTCAAGGGGTTGTGAGATACCCTCTGACCTGGCTAACTGCATAGCAAGTGTGTTAACATGAGACCAGAAGACCGAAATTAAAAAGACCAATAATTCCTTTTAACAAAACTGCATATTAAATTAGACATTACAACTCAATGTCCTTTCTTAAGTTTATCTGCAATGTAATAATTAACACGTATACACACACTGGAATATGCATTATGGGTGGAAATCCTCTGGCCCTGCTGACTTCTAGGTCTTCTCTGAACTGTGGCTTCAGTGAGCTTTTGAGAAACAGTTTTTATCATTCCACTGTATGTCACCAAACCTGGAATATGGCTCGCAACTGGCAACTGATGTCTGAGTTTTAACAACTGTCTTAAACAACAAACATTTGTTTCTCACTGCTATTAAATGCTGGGTAGTCCTAGATTAAGGCACCAGCAGCCCTAAGGTCGGGTGAGGGCCGCTCTCTGGCTTACAGACCAACTCCTTGCTGTCTATTCACACAGGCAAGAGAGAGGACAAAGGTCATTGCTGACTCTTCTTATAAGGTCACTAATCTCATGAGGTTTCCACCTTTAAAACCCAATTACATATCAAGGGTCCATCTCCAAATACCATTACATGAGGTATTATGGTTTTAACATATGAATTGCGGGGAGGGCAATAATCAGAACACAGAAGCTGCCTTAAAGATAGCATTGAAATCTCCTGTCTGGATGTACAACATTGCCTTGGCCCAGCCAATCAATCCGTCTCATCTTTTCAGTCTCTTTATAGAAACCGAATTCCACTATAACCAAAACTTGACCTTCCCCAGCCCTGCCATCCCAACCCAACTATATACAATGCCTCCTAATGCTGTGACCCTTTAATACAGTTCCTCATGTTGTGGTGATGACCCCTAACTGTAAAGTTATTTTTGTTGCTACTTCAAAACTGTAATTTTGCTACTGTTATGAATCATAATGTAAATATCTGATATACAGGATGTATTTTCGTTGTTACAAAGGAGTTGGGACCCACAGGTTGAGAACTGCTGGTATATAACTTCTGAATAATTCTATATCTTCTCTCCTCTTTTTCAGAGGGGGAAAAAAAAGAAAAACTACCACCACATTGCCTCCATCTCCAACACCACCCTTGATAAACCCTGACTGTTCATGGTATCAGTCTCACCCTGGGCTTTCAGAACTCAAAGAGGTCCTCAAACTATGGCCCATGGGCCTCAAACTACGGCCCATGGGCCACATGCATTGGTGTGAATTGTATTTGTTCCCATTTTGTTTTTTACTTCAAAATAAGATATGTGCAGCGTGCATAGGAATTTGTTCATAGTTTTTTTTTTTTGTTTTTTTTTTAACTATAATCTGGCCCTCCAATGGTCTGAAGGACAGTCTATAGGCACCCTGTTTAAAAAGTTTGAGGATGCCTGGTCTAAAGCATCTCTTCTTAAGTGGGACTGCTTTCTCCTCTTCTGTATCCTAAGTACCTGCTCATCTCTTTAACATTAGAGTAACAGAACTTTGAATTCTGAAAATTTTCACTTTAAAAATTACTGTCTCACTGATGCTATTGTTCTTGAATTCACTCATTCACAATTGTTAATGTTTTTATGGGGCACCTATCTAGAAGACAGTTTGAAAACTAGAAAAAGAATAACTAAATATATCTTAATTAGATACAGAATGAATCAGAGTGTATTCTGTCATTTTTTTTCTCTTTCTCTTTATCTAGATTAGGCAGAATTCATTCTTTTGTTTTGAGACAGAGCCTCAAGCTGTCACCCTGGATAGAGTGCTGTGACATTATAGCTCACAGCAACCTCCAATTCCTGGGCTCAAGCAAGTCTCCTGCCTCCGCCTCCCAAGTAGCTGGAACTACAGGTGCCTGCCACAATGCCCGGGCATTTTTTTGGTTGCAGCTGTCATTGTTTGGTGGGCCCGGGCTGGATTAGAACCCGCCAGCTCAGGTGTACATGGCTGGCACCTTAGCCCATTGAGCCACAGGCGCCAAGCCAGGCAACATTCATTCTTAATCATTCCTTTAATGCCATTCTGAGAATATAACCCTCCCAAGTAATGTATTTGGAAATTCCTATTAATGAGAAGAAAGCAGAATTTCTAAAACTGAAGTCATGAATTATCTTTTGTCCAACTTAGATTTGCGAAAGTAATTTTCCTTTTTATGTGATCAATTATGACAAATAGAAAATCAATTATGTGTGCTAATATAATAAGGAAATCTGAAGGTGTTAATCCCATAGCTAATCCTCTATTCCTTACAGGATGTCTCCTGAAACTAAAGAGCACATGTAGTATAGTCTCTCTATATAACATTGTACTAATGTTGTACAAAAGATCATCACTGAATCAATTTAATACCCACTTATTATACGTAATTTCACACACATGTAAGAGTAAAAAATATACTTTCTTTGATTTAGATAATTTCAAACTCAGAAAATAAATAGGCCCTTTGTGTATACATGACAATAAATACAAAGTCACAAAGAATAATCATGCCTTTTGCTTTGTTATTCATTTGCTGCTGTCTAAGAAGAATGGGTGCTTCATTTCCTTCCATCTTGAACCCTTCCTTCAACAATATTTGTAATAACAGAAGAACTAAAAGTGTGAGACTTTTAAATTTGTTACTTACAATGTTAAATATGATGCCCAAGAATGTGACAAATACAAATGTGATTTTCCCATAAACTTTCCCTTTCAAAGAAAAAAATTATCACACTAACATATGGCAAAGGACATAATTCTTTTGTAAATAAGAAAAAAAGTTTGACTATTTTATAATTAATGGAAGTAATTGGGAAAGATTTAACTTGCATTAGAAAAGACTAATCACGAAATGGTAATGACCTAGTAATTAAAAAAAAGTAAGCTAAAAGAATTTTGTAAAATTATGATTTAAGTTACTTGGAATTAATTTCTAATTGTAATTATTTAAAGGTGCAAATTCTTCCCCCCATGGAAACTCAAAGACCAATTCTTTGGAGCTCCAAAAGAATTTCTAAATTGAGTTTGTGAAAGAAAGTGTACCAACTACTAATATTTTGAAGGAAAAACAGCAAAAGTAATGCTGTAAGACATAGAAAATCAACATTATCTTTAAAATATAAAGCTCATAAAGTAAGAAACTTATACATGCTATTTTGTTTATAGTCTCTATTTTATAAAGTAGGATTCAACTACAGAAACTGGGCAACACCAATATAAAAGAAAGAAGTGTTGAAAAAATTTCCTTGAGAAGAATCTACCTATGTTATTCAATGGGCAACTGAGGAAGGGGAGAATGTGATCTATCCTTATCTGTGGAAAGTTATTACACATTTCATACACAAGGTCTTCAATAAGTTTCCAAGCTCATCCCAGAAAACGTGGCACATTCTTCATTGCTGAATATTACTATTGTCAACTTCCATGTGCGCCTCTTGGGAAGCTATGCACTGGTATCAGCGTATATTACACCCTTCAAAGCTATTTTGGAAGTCTTTTTCTGGAATGACCATCAAAGCTGTCATTGTATTGCCCTTGATATCTTGAATCTCATCAAAATGTCTTCTTTTCAATAATTCTTTTATCTTTGAGTAAAGAAAAACATCTTTAGGGCCCAGATCAGGTGAGTAGAGAGGGTGTTCCAATTTAATTATTTGTTTATTGGCTAAAAACTTCCTCACCAACAGTGCCGTGGGAGCTGGTGCTTTGTCGTGATGCAAGCATCATGAGTTGCTGGCCAAGATTTTCAGTTAAGATTTCCCTAACTATTTCTCTATTGATGTTTACTTGGTCTGCTATGCTTCTCAGTCAGCTGATAATTTGGACACATAGCTCAATGAACTTTTTACAATGTTTTTATCAGTTCTGCTCATTTCTGGCCACCCTAATGGGTGGCCTAATCTCTCTTTATCAGTGATGCTTTTTTCTGCCCTCAGACAAACATTTAATCCATTTGTACCCTGCTGTTTTCTTCATGGCACTATCCCTGTGAATTTGGACTAGCATATTCCTGATTTCACTTCCACTCTTTCCATTCACAAGAAGTTTACAAAAGTGTGTTCATTGTTCTAATTCAACCTCTGACATTCTCACCTTGGCACTCAAAAATACACAACAACAATGAACACCACTCAGAAAGACACCACCACACATCAACACAAACACAACAGAGAGCCACAGATATACCAAGGGTTTGAAACCTTACTGATCTGTTTGTACAGAGCTGTCAAGTAAGTCCATGGTGGCAAGTTCGCAAACTTAATTGTTCGACCTTGTATGTAATGACACTTGTGTCATTGGTTTTATTACAGCAAGCAGCTTCACTGAGGGCAGAAACAAGGATAAGGCAGATTACTTAAAGATAAAAGAGAATATAACCCTTAAAGTTGTAACCTAACAGAGAGTAAGAATAACTTGCCCTTGAACTAGCAAGATAATTAACAAAGTGAAAAATCAGTCTGACAGACAATGATTAATAAAATTGCTTTCTGTTAAGTGTTTGGTATGTTTATGTTAAATACCATGGAAATTTAAATGATCAAACTTTACCTTTTATGCAAAACATAATATTAGGGTTTACTTACTAACATCTACCCATCTTTAATATCTTTATTTTTAACTCTTTATGAATATTAAAATGGATGCATTTGCATAACATATTCTCTTAGTTTTTCTTAAAATAAATTCTATGGTCATTTTGTAAATATAACAACACTCAAATTGATTCTTTAGAAAACCATAGATTTTAACTTGAGATTAACTTTGTAGTTTGAAGAAACGTTAAATTTAAATTGGGATTAATTTTGTCTGTGTTTTAATTCTTTTTTTAAAATATGCCATAAATTTTTGATTTGGGTTAACTGGTTAGCTCGTGTGAGTTTATAATATATTTCTTAGACAAGTCATGAAGATATTAAATTTTATTTAAAAGCTTCTGAAAAGGAATATTCATAAAATCTAAAAGAATAGATCAGCTGACATGAAATTTAACTCACAGAAATGTGGGTAAGTCTTTTTCTGTGCATGTATCTGGAGGTAGGTATTGTAAAGTAATTGCACATAATCCTTGAACTTCCACACAAGGTTTGAACTAAAGTTTGTCAAAGAAAATGAACACAACTCCTAGGCAAATAAGAAAGTAAGGGTTTTCATAGTTTCAGAATATCTGTCCAATCTGTTAGTCAAACAAAATAAACACAATTAATAGGCCAATAAGAAAATAAGGATTTTCATAGTTTCAGAAAATCTGTCCAGAAATTCTGTTAGTTACAGAGATAATATAATAACTTTAGAGTGGAAAATCCTGGAAAAGCTCTTCTTTACCTAATTGGTCAACATTGTATCATCAGTAATGAAACATATAAGCATCATGAACCAGAATGTGATACACTAAAGATGACACATCATTTTTCTGGTACCCTTGACAAAAATGCATAACCTTAGTCTGGCGGTGTATGAGCAATAGACAAATCTAATCTGAGGGACGTTCAGCAAAATCAGTGTTTATCAAAAGTGACAGGATGATGGAAGACAAGGACATAGCAAAGAATGATTACAGCGAGACAAAAGCAAACATACAACATGGGATTCTTAATAAGATGTTGAAATTCCAATTCCAGTGGAAATGTTTCTGGTAACTGTACAAGTTATGTAAAATGTTTAATTTTGGTGGAAGCTGGGCAAGGAATACATGGAAGCTCTCTATAGTATTTCTATAATTTTCTTTAGTCTAAATATACTTGCTTTTTAAAGTATAAGCAATGGGTGCAATAGGAATAGAGAACAGATTAGAGTTAGCCGGGAATTGATGTAAGGTGTGGGATTGATTACCACATATACCAGGAAGAAATTCTTTCAGGTAATGCAACTATCGTGTATTATGATTCTATGGGGCTTACATTACCCTCTGCATTTTTCAAAATGCCTGGGAAGTAAACGAAAATGAGTGCATTTTATTGTATGTAAAAACTAACTAAACAAGCCCCAAAATGAAAAATAAAAAAAAAATAAAAACAACATACAAGCACAGTACTGAACACCAATTCATTTCAGACTGCAAAGACAGCCAGGAAAATAAATGTGACATTTGTTCAAAATATTCGTAATTAATTATGTATAATTTAATTAAGAAAACATAAAACATTGTGAAATATAAATTATATTCAATTATTAGAAGATATGGTGGTGTCTCAGTCACTGTAAATCATTATGCTTGACAAAAATGTATGTCTGTTACATCGGTGATGCAGTAAAATTAACATGTCAATCCGTTAATTCAGTTTTCAAATCTCTCTTAATATTATTAAATCATTTCCTGAGTAACAGTATATTAGGTAACCTTTTACTTTATATTAGGCACTATGACCTGCCACAAATCTACAATGATTGTAGTGACAGACAGATGTGGTGTAGAGTTAAAGCATTAGCTCACTGCACTGGTGCAATGATTCTGTCTACTGCAAACAAGGAGCTGTGCAAAAAGTTCTGTGACTGTCTCTTTTGCGTGCGCGCGTGTGTTTAAGTTTATGCCAGTTGCCAGAAATTAAAAAATTAAAAACGGCCTCAATGTCTGAATTGAAAGTTTAGCCTGGTATCTAATCTATCGGTGATTTTGTAACCTGGATTCCCTGTCACTGCAAGCTGAGGTTCCATTACACAAAAGGAGACGCTAGCCCCAGATAGTATGGAAGACCTGATAATGAGACTCCTTCTTAAATGTGTAATTCAAAATGATCTGTTCTTTTTTTTTTTTTTTTTTTTTTTTGGCAGTTTTTTTTTGGCCGGGGCTGGGTTTGAACCTGCCACCTCTGGTATATGGGGCCAGCGCCCTACTCCTTGAGCCACAGGCACCACCCTGATCTGGTCTTTTTGTGCAAGAGAGATCACAAACTCTTCACCCAGTGGCCCGGTGAAACAGTGTGAAACATTAATGACACTTTGAAGATAAACATAGGTTAAAAGTAGCATGTTAGAAAGCCCAAACCATAGCGTGGTGCATGTGTTAGGTTACCTTGCTACACTTTTTCTGACATCCTGATCTGGATGGGATACAACAATTGGATCCTTTTCATTATAGCTTCCGATAATTTGAGCTTGTTGGAAAACCCTTGATGAAGAGCAGAGAGAGTGAGGAAAATAAATTCAGAGAGTTTAATGCTCATTTTTAAGAGCATGTTTGTCAAATTTTGAGATTGGGGTGGGAGAGAGGCATGGCCTAGATGACTTCGAATTTCAGGTAAATGACAAATAATTTTCTAAGTATGCACATGTGATATTTAGAACTTAAACCTTAAAAATATTGTTTATCTGAAATTCAAAGGTCACCTGAAATTCTCTAATTTATTTAGAAATCCTACTTAAATGTTGTTGGTCTTAGAGAATAGTAAAGATTATAACTATTCTCAAGGAAGCACCTGCAAAAATTTTGGTGTTTTCAAACTCTCCTATATCCACTTGAGGGAATTTCTACCTACCTTTTGTCTTAAAAGAGTATTCAGTTAACCAACAGTGGCATTGAAAAACGTTGTGTAAGGCCTTGCATTTTAACAACAACAACAAAAAATCCATTGTCTATGTCATCTTCAAGTTCAGGTACAGTAGAAAGGTAGAACAAATTAATTCTTAAACTTAAAATATGGAAGTTTTAAAATACTTCATCACTTTGATTTAATGAATTGCAATTGGTTCTAATGGAAATGAGGTCATCACTTTTTATATACCATTGACAATCCCCACATGTACTGATTCATAAGATGTCCAGATCTTATGAATCTGTAAATACCACCCCAAAGCTAGATTGTGCTTGTGAGTGTCTAGTAAGGCAGGGAGACCTTAAAGTGAGAAGCCTTACGAATCCTTAGAAGTAGTCAATCTCTGGCTAAAGACAGGTAGACAAAGAACTTCAAATATAATGTTAGCACAAAACAAAAGAATTCTGTCTCTAATGACAGAAAAATATTTTTCTTTTCAGATCTTACCATCCTCTTTCTCTTTACTTTGCTATAAATCTTACTTTATTTAAATGAATCTTACCAATCATCCTAAAAAGGACTTTTCAAAATTATGTTAATACAGCTAAATCATTACCACACTCTTTTTTTCTTTTTTTTGTATTAAATCATAACTGTGTACATTGATGCATTTATGGGGTTCAGTGTACTAATTTGACATACAATGGAAAATGCTTACATGGAACTGATTAACACATCCATCACCTCGCTTACTTATTTGTTGTGGTAAGACAATTATTCTCTTTTCTTTAACACTCTTAATGCCTTTCTCTGTCATGCACAAGTGTCACTCAACTGTGCATTTCCCCAAACCTTCATAACTATTGAATCTCTCTGCTCCCAAGTAAGCTCCTGATAAACATCTGATTTCTATTTCATTACATATTGCAAATGGAAGATTCCCTTTAACTGGTCCCTTTTTGTATGGAATTATTGTCATATATTAATTCCAACTTTCCATCATTTAAAAATTGGGCTTTCACTATAAATCACACACATGATTCTGCAGAGACCACTCCCACCTGTGGGTATAAACTGAGCTCACCTGGGAGATAGTGGGTATAAGAGATATTCTCACTACGATAGTCAGCCTATTCATTCTTTTCAGAAATTTTCCAGCCTGTGTCTCAGAAATAACTCATTTCTATGAAAATAATCTACTGATTTGTAGAATGGATATTGGCTTTTTCTCGATGTAATATAATTGTACCGTATGTTCCTCAGCAGGGTATAAATTCTCAAGTGGAAAGCATACTTTCAATTCACGACTTCGTGAACCTTGTCTTGTGTTTATGATGTGGTCGTTAGAGATTTGGGTATATTAAAAATCTCACCTCTCCTGCAGATCCTTATTTCCTGGGGATTTTACCTGGAAACTGACAAAATAAAGCAAACACGTACAACTCACAAAAGCTTCCAATTTTCTTCCTAGAAAAATCCTCTGGTAGATTTTCTTCATGTTCCCCCCATGTGACTGCTATTCCAGTGGCAAGGATAGAAACAAAAAAAATGGACCCCAAATTTATCATTGAAGTTGGCAGAAACAAAGTCATTTTACTAGTTTTTCACTAGAGGCCAAGCTTACCTTCATTAGCCAAGGTCCCATCAGAGCTTCTGAATTTATTTTTGCTGAGACATGAGAGGTAATAGTTAATATTTAATGGTGTATCAGTATAAATACTGCTGATCAGGTGAAAAAATATTCATAGAAACTTTCTTAAAAGGCACCAGGGTTTCAAAAATTAAACTTGACTGATAATTAGGACACATAATTATGACCTAAGCTTAGTAATTCAGATATGCATACTCATATTTAGGGCAATTAATAATAAGTTTGCTACTGATTATTTCTTTTATATCAGTTAGGAAATTATTTTATTTATTAATTAAAATTTATTAATTTTATTTTTTCCAGAGTCTTTAATGCTAGCATCCATCAGTTACACATCATATTATTTAAGAGCTTACGCTGCAACAAAAACAACAAAAAATACTTAGCAGTTACTTTACCCCACTTAAATACAATGATGTTTGTACATACTTTTAATAATCACTGTATGATTTTTCCATTGACATATTATTTCAATATGAATATTCACCCTTGAGTACAAATCAGTGTTTTTAGTGAATTCACAAAGATGCACAAACTTAATGATTAACCAATTCCAGAGTATTTTCTATTTACACATCATTTTTGCTCTTTGGAGAAATGTCTATTCAGATCATTTGCCAATTTTTAATTTCAGTTGTCTCTTTGTTTTGAAATTGTAGGTGTTCTTTCTATACTCTGGATGCTAAACCTTTTACAGATATGTGATTTTTCAACATTTTTCCCACTTTTCGTAGAACGTCTTTTCATTTTCATCAGAAGGTCCTTTGAAGCACATTTTTAATTTTGATGAGGATCAATTTATATATTTTCTTTCCCTGTGATTTTAGTGTTCTATTTAAGAAGGCTTAGCTTAATTTAAGATCATGAAGATTTTCTTGTGTATCTTCTCCTAGAAGTTTTGTAGTTTTGACTTCTACATTTATGTTTATGTTCCATTTTGAGTTATTTTTTTTTTTTTTGGTAACATAAAGTGGGAGACAGAGGTATACTTTCACACATTGTTTTATGGACATCCATTCACTGCAGAGTCATTTGTTAAAAAGACTATTTTTTTCAAATTGAATTACCTGGCCACCCCTGTTGAAAATCAATTAATCATAAAAATATAGATTAATTTATGGAGTATAAAATCTACTTTATTTATCTTTATGCTTATATTAGTACTATGAGTTATTTATAGACTCTCAAAGTTAGCCAGAGGATTAGCAAGGATTTAGGGCCTTTATAGGTCCTTATATAGTTTATCAAATTTATTGGCTACCGAAGAGTATTGTTATATACTTTTTATTCCTATAATATCAGTAGTAAAATTTTATCAATTTTGTTGATGGTTAAAAAGAAAAATAACTTCTGAAACTGATTTTCTCTATTTCTTTTCTATTTACTACTTCATTAAATTAACCTGAACATATTATCCTTGTTTCTGCTTTCTTAAGATTCACATGATCCTTTTTTCTATGTTTTAAGGGTCCAAGTTATGTTAATGATTTGAGATCCTTTTAATGTGTTTGTTAAATTATTTTTTATTAAATCATAACTTTGTACATTGATTCATTTATGGGGTTCAGGGTACTGCTTCAATATACAATGTGAAATGTTTACACTGAACTAAGTAACACATCCATCACAATTACACTCCTTTCAACTATACTCATAGTTTTGAAATGTACCATTGCACCATGCACATTAGGTGAGGTCCCCCCAAATACCCTTCCTTCTCCCATATTCCCTTTCCCCCACCCCTCTCTCCTCTTCTCTTTTACTTTCTGGACTATAGTTATGATTTGCCATTCATATGAGTGTGTAGGTGGTTATATATTGATTTCATAGTAGGGCTGAGTACATTGGATTCTTTTTTATCCATTCTTGAGATACTTTACTAAGAAGAATATGTTCCAGCTCCATCCAGGTAAACATAAAAGATGTGAAGTCCCATCTTTTTATGACTGCATAATATACCATGGTGTACATATACCATAATTTGTTAATCCATTCATGGATCAATGGGCACTTGGGCTCTTTCCTTGTCTTGGCTATTATGAATTGGGCTGCAATAAACATTCTGGTGCAAATGTCTTTGCTGTAAAATAATTTTTGATCATCTGGGTATATACCTAGTAGAAGAATTGCAGGATCTAATGGTAGGTCTACTTTTAGTTCCCTGAGTATTCTCCAAACTTCTTTCCAATAAGGTGATATTAGCTTGCATTCCCACCAGCAGTATAGAAGTGTTCCCTTCTCTCTGCATCCATGCCAGCATCTGTAGTTTTGGGATATTGTGATGTGTGCTAATCTTACTGGAGTTAGATGGTATCTCAAAGTTGTTTTGATTTGCATTTCTCTGATGATTAAGGATGATGAGCTTTTCTTTTATGTGTTTGTAGGCCATGTGCCTGTCTTCATCAGAAAAGTTTCTGTTCAAGTCTCTTGCCCACATAGAAATGGGTTTATTTATTCTTTTCTTATTGATTAGTTTGAGTTTTCTGTAGATTCTAGTTATCAGACCTTTGTCAGAAGCATAACCTGCAAAAATCTCCCATTCTGAAGGTTGTCTGTTTGCTTTACTTACTGTGTTCTTGGCTGTGCAAAATCTTTTTAGTTAGATCAGATTCCAGTAATAGATTTTTGGTGTTGCTTCAGTTGCCTTGGGGGAGGAGGGGTCTGACTCATAAAATATTCTCCCAGACCAATTTCTTCACGTGTTTTCCCTTCACTCTCTTCTAGTATTTTTATAGTTTTATGTCTTAAGTTTAAATCTTTTATCCAGCGAGAATCAATTTTTCTTAATGGTGAAAGGTGTGGGTCCAGTTTCAGTCTTCTACAGGTCACCAGCAAGTTCACCCACCACCATTTGTTAAATAGGGAGTCTTTCTCCCACTGAATATTTTTGATAGACTTTTCAAAGATCAAACGATGATAAGCAGCTGGGTTCATCTCTTGGTTCTCTATTCTGTTCTGGACATGTACTGCTCTGTTTTTGTGCCAGTACCATGCTGTTTTGATCATTATAGATTTATAATATAGCCTGAGGTCTGGTAATGTGCTACCTCCTGATATTTTCTTATTTCTAAGTAATGTTATTTGCTGTTTGAGGTTTTTTTTGATTCCATATAAAACAAAGTACTATGTTTTCAAGTTCTTTAAAGTATGACAATGGTGCTTTAATAGAGATTGCATTAAATCTGTAGATTGCTTTGGGTAGTATGGACATTTTAACAATGTTAATTCTTCCCAGCAATGACCATGGTATGTTTTTCCATTTGTTAACATCTTCAGCTATTTCTTTTCTCAGAGTTTCATAGTTCTTCTTATAGAAGTCTTTCACATCCTTTGTTAGGTAAATTCCCAAATATTTCATTTTCTTTGGCACTATTGTAAAAGTAATAGAGTCCTTGAGTGTTTTTTAAATTGATTATTGTTGGCATATATAAAAGCTACTGACTTGTAAGTATTGATTTTGTATCCTGAGACGCTGCTATATTCCTTGATCACATCTAAGAGTTTTAAAGTTGAGTCCCTGGATTTTTCCAGGTATAGGATCATGTCATCAGCAAAGAGTGAGAGTTTGATCTCCTCTGACCCTATTTGGATACCTTTGATCCCCTTCACTTGCCTGATTGTGATGGCTAAGACTTCCATTAATATGTTGAATAGCAGTGGAGACAGTGGGCATCCCTGCCTTGCTCCTGATCTGAGTGGAAATGTTTTCAATTTTACATTCAATATGATATTGCTTGTGGGTTTGCTGTGGATGACCTCTACCAGTTTAGGAAATGTCCCTTCTATGCCTATTTTATTACGAATTCTGATCATTGAAAAGATGCTGGATATTATCAAAGGCTTTTTCTGCGTCAATTGAGAGAATCATATGGTCTTTGTTTTTTATTTTATTGATGTGATGTATTATATTTATAGATTTACATATGTTGAACCAACCCTATAACCCTGGAATAAAACCTATTTGATCATGGTGTATAATTTTTTTGATGTGCTGTTGAATTCTGTTTGCTAAGGGCTTATTGAATATTTTTGCATCGATGTTGATTAATGCTATTGGTCTATAATTTTCTTTCTTTGTTGGATCCTTTCCTGGTTTGGAAATCAGGGTGATATTTGCTCCATAGAATGTGTTGGGAAGTATTCCTTCTTTTTCTATGCTTTGGAAAAGGTTGGATATGATAGGTACTAGTTCCCCTTGAAAGGTTTGATAGCATTTGGATATGAAGCCAACTGGTCCTGGACTTTTCTTTTTAGGGAGATTTCGTATTGTTGATACTATTTCAGTGGTTGATATAGGTCTATTCAATATTTCTAGTTCTTTCTGGTTGCGCCTAGGAAGATGGCGTGCTTCCTGGTAATGGTCGATTTCCTTCTAATTTTTGTATTTCTGGGAATGGGGACTTTTGTAGTAATCATTGAGGATTTTTTTAATTTCTGAAGTGTCTGTTGTTATTTCTCCTTTATCATTTCTCATAGACAATATTAGAGATTTTACTTTTCTATATCTGGTTAGATTGGCCAAAGGTTCATCTATTTTATTGACCTTTTCAAAAAACCAACTTTTTGATTTATTGATCTGTTCTATGATTCTTTTGTTTTCAATTTCATTTAATTCTGCCCTAATTTTGGTTATTTCTTTTCTCTGCTGGGTTTGGGGTTGGAATGTTCTTCCTTTTTCACTTAAAAAAATTTCCCTATAAGCATAACTTTATCTTTATCCAAAAAGTTTCAGTGTGTTGTGTCATCATTCATCTTAAAGCATTTTCTAAAGACCCTTCTGATTTATTGTTGGACTCAATATTTATAAATGTTTCATTTATTTTCAAATAATTGTGAATGTTCCATACATTCTGCTGTTGATTTCTAATGCCATTACACTAAGATCAGAGAATATATGCTTTTCAATTTTAATTCTTTTAAAATATTTATATACTTATTCATTTTTAATTGACAAGTAATAATTATACATATTTAAAGGAACAATGTGATGTTTTAATCTGTACATGTATTATAAAAAGATTCAGGCAAGGTAATTAACATCTCACCAATTTATTATGATTTGGGGATGAGAATACTGAAAGTTTATAATTTTAACAATCTTAAAATGTACAATATATGATTATTAACCATGGTCACTACGGGAATGCAATAGGTTACCATTTATTCCTCCATTCCAACTGAAATTTTGGATCTTTTTGTCAGTATCTTCTCTTTTCCCATTTCTTTCCCTACTTCTCAGCCTTTGGTAGTAACCTATCTACTATTTGCTTCTAACTCTGCATTTGTAGATCCCACATAAGTAATTATAGACTATTGGTATTTCTGTGCTGGCTTATGTAATTTAATCCCGTGTTCCCTAGTTCCATTCATAGCGTGAAATAACAGAATTTCCTTCTTTTTATGGTAAGTATGTATATTTTTTCATGTGTATATTTCCTTTATTCATGCACCAGTTGATGGATACTTATGTTCCTTCAGATCTTGGCCATTGTGAATAATGCGGCAATGAACATGGGCATGTAGCCATGCCTTCAACATAATGATTTATTAGTTGTATAATTATTTCATCATATATTACAACATTATAATGATATAAACAAGGTTCACAGTAAATGTAATATGCTTGTATCATCCTAAAACTGTCTCCCACCCAGGTCCATGGAAAAAGTATCTTCCATGAAACTGGCTCCTGGTGCCAAAAATGTTGGGGACTATTGACTTAAAGTACAGAAACTCTTAAGCAAATTATCAGGAACTAATTAGAAATTTTAGAAGAGACACTAATTAGGAAAATACAAAAATAGAAGCTGGGCATGGTGACGCGTGCCTGTAACCCCAGCAATTTGGGAAGCCAAGATAGGAGGATTTCTTGAAACTAGGAGTTTGAGAGCAGCCTGGAAGCATATTGAGACCCCATCTATAAAAAAAAATTAAAATTAATGAAAAAAAATACAAAAATAAAGTCATATACCAACAATATGCTATATATGTGAAGAATAAGAACATCTGTACATTTTGTCAGTTGCGACCAGTGAAATAGGTAATTGATTAGCTTAATGTTCTAAGTTATCTCTGTGCTCTGCCAATGAATGGACAGAGCTTTCCTCGGATGCCTATAATCAATAAGCCACACTGAGGTTTCTGGGGGGAATGGAGTATCTGAAAAAAGAAAGCCTTATAAACTTGGTAACCATGTAAGGAACCAAAGGAAAAATATGAATCAATAAATTATCAAATTTATTATTATTATTAATTGTTTAAAGATATAGATTTTGTTAGCATGTTAATATGTTCACTTTTTCTAATAAATCATTTTATTAGTAACCTACTAGTCACTTTATTTGTTAAACATGAAAGAACTAGAGAACAACTGAGGGAAGCATGGGGGAACAATTTCATGGAAAATGATTTTTCCAAGGACCTGGGTAGGGGATGATTTCAAGATGATTCTAGAGCATTATATTTATTGCGCACTCTAGTCCTATTATTAATACCATTGCAATATATAAAGACATGATTATACAACTTCCCATAAATCAGAGTCGGTGGGAGCCCTGAGCTTGTTTTTCCAGCTAGACAGTTCCAGCAAGCACCACCCCCTCCACTCTGCCTTACATCATAGGCAGTATTACATTCTCGTAAAGAGAACACAGCCTAGATCCCCAAAACGCACAATTTACAGTAGGGCTCATGTTCTTATGGGACTCTAATGCCACCACTGATTTGACAGGGTGGCATTAGATGGGGACTGGCTGTAAATGCAGATGGAGCTTCACCGGCCAGCCTACCACTCAGCTCCTGCTGTGCAGCGCAGTTCCTATGGCCATAGGCTGGTCCAACCGTAGGTGTAGAAGATGCTGAGGTCTCTCTGTTGCAATCTTCTACCCTTCACCAACTCTGTAGCTGAGGATTTGAATGAGCATAACTCATTCCTCAGCAACGAGATTGGAACTGCCTTGGATGTTCCTATGACTCCTGCCACCATTTATTGGTTCATATAGTCCACACAGGAAAACAGGTGCTGTGTTAACAGTGTCCTGACCACAGTAAATGATTCACATTTGGATCAATGTATCTGAATTTCAGAAAAGTAACTAAAATCATTGAAATGAGAATTTTCTTCATGATGTAGTATGTAACTTGAAGACTGAGTCTTCTGAAACCGTTAAAATCTTTGAAGAAATTGTGAAGATGAGGCTAATACAAAAATAAAAGAATATATAGCTAACAAAAACAGAAAATAAAAGAATAAGAATTACATTTAAGAAATACATGCACAAGAGGCTTTTGATATCTCTGCATTCTTAGCTCATTTTATTGGGTTATCATTTAATCAAAATTTGAAGGTAGAAGATATACTGGTGTCACCACACATTATTATTTTTAACATAAACACAGGCTTACTCAGAAAGACATTAAATATACGTTGTCTCATAAAACTTTTTCCTTGATTGCTAAACTTTGTCTACATAAAAGGCAGGAGTTGAATATCCCATACAAATGAATTTCACTTCTTAAATTTCTAGTAAAATTAGTTTCCATCAATAAAAGTTAATACGTACCTAATAATATTTATTATTTGCATTTGTCAGTTATAAGTAATACAGACAAGTCAAAGCCTTATGATACTCATGGACTATTTAATTTATAAATATCCAGTAATTATGTTGAAGAGCAAAATATTACTGTGACCAAGGCCCAATCCAGAAATTGTTTGTTATTTTTGCTTTATATATTATTGTGTGTTTACACTCCTATATAAATATTTTACAATATGTTTTGTTATAAATCATTCTTATAAATTCAAAATTTATAACACAAAAGAAATACATATTATATGTTAGTTTTATTTATTTATTTATTTATTTTGGAGACAGAGTCTCACTTTGTCGCCCTTAGTACAGTGCTGTGGCGTCACAGCTCACAGCAACCTCCAGCTCCTGGGCTTAGGCGATTCTCTTATCCATTAACTTCTTCTGCTCCTTAAAAGTATGCTAAAATAAATTCAGTTAAATTCTGTTTGCAGTCATTTAAATTGAATATCCTTTCTTTATTATGCTGTCAGCTAAGCTTCTCTCAATCAGTATCTCTCAAGCTAAAGAGACAGGAAAGTATGAAATGTTTACAGTGACTCGATTTCAAAAGAAGGCTACAAAGAAATTAAGTTCTATTCAACTAGCATGATTTGGGGTGATTGACTATGCTTTGTGATTTGTTTTCTTGAGCATATAATTGTTCAGTGCCATTCATTCATGCATTTTCACAAGAATTTATTTCACATTTACTCTGCATTGACCACTGACATAAAATTTGGTAGTGCAGAGTGAAATAGGACACAGTCTGTGTCTTCCAAAGTCTTATGCTCATCACTGTTTGCTATGTACTTTCGTAAGTCCATGACTGTCAGTCACCAAGATGCTCTATTTCTATAAGTGAATTTTTCCTCTGTCCTCTGGACTTTTAGCTTGGGGCTAAACTGTCTACTAGTCCTTTGTACTTACATTACTCTTGCACCATGAACATTATAACCCTGTCAGTGGAAGTAAGAGATATGTAACTTCCAAAAATTATGTATGCACATTTTTATAATATATTATGCTTGTATATAATATACCTTTAGTTAAATGAACATTAGAGATTTTGTTAAGTTTTTGTTAGGGACATAATTAATATGTTAACCAATATCATGAATATTTATTGACTGGCTCATCTATGAGAGGCACTGTGCTAGCTGATTAAGTCATTCCACTGTTGATTTTCTTTAATATATTTTCCTTAAAATCTCATCAAAGAGGAAAATACATACTTGAGGAAAGGCAAGGCAGAGATAATGCCTTGCCCTTAGGAAAAAGCAGTTTGCATTATACAAATATTTCACACGGGGCTAAAAAGTCTTATCTTGGAAAAACCACACACAGTGTATATTTCCTGGTTTAAATAGAACATATTCTTTGATACTTCATGAATAAGTTTAAAAGTTCTTTGAAATTATGCATTTTAGAAAACTTGCCTTTTCCCCCCCATGGTTGCACAAGATGATTTTATTTTTAATTGATTTTATTTAGGGTGGTTTTAAGTTCACAGGAAAATTGAGCAGACGGTACAGAGATTTCTCATGTACTCCTTGACCCCACACAAGCATAGCCTCCCTCTTTATCAATATCCCTGACCTGAGTGGGACATTTGTTACGATCAGTGAAACTACCTTGATACATTATTATTAACCAAGCCTGCAGTTTGCAATACTATTCATTCATTTTTATATTAGATCATCACTGCGAACATTACTGCATTTATGGGGTAAAATGTGCTGATTTTATATACAATTTGGAATGTTTACATCAAACTGGTTAACACAGCATTCACCTCACTTATTTAATTGTTGTGTGTGTTTGGTTAATATCACTCTTGCTGCTGTACACTCTATTAGTTTGGACAAATACGTGGCTGCCTGTGTCAACAATTACACAGTGTAGCCTTGTCACCGTGTCTAAACATCCCCGCACTTCACCTGTTCATAGCTCCTTGCCTCATCCTCCCGCAAACACGGGTATTTACTATCTTTACAGTTGTGCGTTTTTCAAGTAGTCAGATAGTCAAAATCATAGAGTTGCTTCTTTTACTTAGGAATGTGTATTGTGTTTCCCCTATTTCTTTTCATGACCTGAAAGTTCAATTCTTTTTAGTGGTGAATCGTACTCTTTTTCTTGACGTGCTGCTGTCTGTCTGCCCGTTAACTTACTTAAGGGATTTTAGTTGCTTCCAAGTATTTTAGTTGCTTCCAAATTTTGGCAATTATGAATAAAGCTGCCAACAGGCTATTTTTGTACACGTTTTTATGTGGACTTAAGTTTTCAACTACTTTCGGTAAATACCAAGAATAACCATTGCTGGATCATATGATAAAAGGATATTTACTTTAGCAAAAAACTTCCAAACTCTCTTCCAAAGTGGCAAAGCCCCTTTGCTTTTCCACAAGTATAAAATGAGAGTTCTCGCTGTTCTATATCGCGGGGATTTGGTTGTGTCAGTGTCTGAATTTAAGGTTATTTTCTACATTGAAAGCTTTTTGAATATGCATGAAGAAAATTCTGCTCATTATTCTATTTTGTATGTGCGTAGTAAAAATGTAACTATTTTATAACACTAAGTTCTTGTATGTAATTCTGTACGTTACATTTGTGTAATGTAATATCGATATTATTAAAGCAAATATTTCCACCTAACAGCCTTAGTTATAATTTCTGATTCTAATATAGCCTCCGGAAGCCAAGGTGTAGTATGACTGATCTTAAATTTAAATCCGCTAAAATAGTAAATATTTTTAATAAAAGTTTTCCGATCACATTAATTGATTAGAAAATTGTTCAGCACATACAGGCAGTCACTGGGTTATGAATGAGATAGTTTCTGTACATTTGCTCTTAAGTTGAACTGGTATGTAAGTTGGAACAGGTACATTTGCTTATTACTTGTCATAACGTCTGTAAGTGGGGGTCATAAATCAGTTGGATGTGTATAACCAGAGAACTGCACATAAATGTATAAAATTCAGATATGCATAGTGCCACCATTTGACAATGATTATTAAAATATTCATGAACTTTCTCCCTTCTTTACTCATTATTTTATATGGTCACATTATAATTTTAATATTTTATTAATATTAAATATAATTTTATATAGTCACGTTAGGATTTTAATGTTTTTCTATATTGCTGGGCCACTGTGTTGTTTCTAATTAATTCCCCAAAGTAAACAGCATTTTTGTGAACAACCTGTATGTGAATCCTTAGAGAAGAGTGATGTTTTACCCCAGTCAAAAGTTACTAAACGTCAACATATTTTGTAAGTGTCCCGAAACATATGGATGGATTACCTAATAAGCTGTATTCATTTGAATACAGCCCTATATAAGTGTATTAATTATTAAAGCTTAAAATAATGTAACCTGAAGTGTTTTGTGATGACACTGTTGCTCATTTATTTCATGGCTTTTCCTATCCATAGATTGAGTGCCATCTGACTGGTCATTACGGGCACCGAGTCCTGTTCCTTGGTTTGTACATCCCACAGGCACTAGGGGGAAAGGAGTCAGAGAAATAATAACTACAATAAAAGTCTTGGACATCTGGCATTAACCAAGCACAAAGCTAACAGGAGACTGGGGCATTTGGTCTTGAGCTGATTCCAACCCACACGTGTAAATGATGGCAAACAACGACACGTGTGTGGGGTCACCTAATGGCTCTGTCTAATGGGCCAACAGCATCATCCTAACTCCAGGGCACATGCCAACATCCGCTGTACTCCGTCTACCAAAGAGACAGTTCAAACGCGTGTCCTTCTCCATCCAACTCAAAATCCACTTTCTTGGCAAATGCGTAGCCCTTTGCAGGATTAGATGTGGTTCTTTCCGCCTGCAGTTGTTCAGCTTGGAGGACACAATAGAGTAAAAATTTAGCTTTTCACTCTAGCCTATACCCGGTTACTCTCTGCAAAAAAAAAAAAAAAAAAGGCCTCTGTGCACACCTGCCATAATAACACACGGTGAAATTATTACAGTTGTACCCAGTGTTGAATAGATAAACATAATCAATTAACACATTGGTGTTAGTTTATTTAATTGTCAAAAATAATTCCTGTATATTTCAATGTGTGGTTACTTGTATATATCTTAAGTCTATATATTGCACATATTTGCCATTTGTAATTCTCAATTTTTATTATAAACATTTTCCCCCATGAGTTATTATTAAGCTTGGTCTCTAATATTGCATTGTTTTTATTAATTCTAAAATCAAAACTTTGATGACCATTTTTATAAGAGTTTTACTCCTAGATTTCCATCAACTATTTCTGTTTTCAAATATATATATTTTTTAATTTTTTCACTGTTTTGCATAAAAAATAAGCCCAGTTGAAATGACTAATTAGCTTTCCCCGATGGCACTGGAAGTTTTACTTTTATACATGATCTCTTTGGTGGTAAGGACAACATAAATGAATATTAAAATCCTTTAACTTGCCCCTGTGTCTATTATTTTTATAGCTTACAGAAGCATCATTGAATTCTCTTAACCTTAAAAAGGAATGTTGTTTTAAACATGTCAGAAGAATTCCCCAGTTCCCAACCATATTACCATCTCCTTTCTCTTTCATATTTTAACATGTATTTTAGGATTACAATACTCATTATAAGACTACAACGTACTAGAATAATTGAAAGTGGTCTGTTTCAGGTCAGATTCTGTGGCTCATGCCTATAATCCTAATGCTATGAGAGGCTGAGGCAGGAGGATCCCATGAGCTCAGGAGCTGGGGACCAATCTAAGCAAGAGTAAACCCTGTCTTTACTAAAAATAGAAAAATTAGCCTCAACATTGTGGTAGGCATCTAAAGTTCCAGCTACTAGGAAGGCTGAGGCAAGAGGATCTCTTGAACCAAGGAGTTTGTGATTGGCGCGAGCTAGGCTGACACCATGGCACTCTAGCTGGGACAAATGAGTGCGGGTCTGTCTCTTAATAAATAAATGAATAAATAAATAAATCCTTAAAATCCAATCGTTTATATAATATTTGACATTGAATATAGACATAAAGAATTCTGTAAGCATTACTGTTCGGGAATTACTATTTGAGCCTACATACATATATCTTCTTACACAGACACATTTACACACCAAATCAGAGAAAATATGTCAGAACAAACTGCCGGTTAAGACAGAAGACGCACCATTCAGAACCTGGGCGTTGCTTGGTGTTAGCTGGTCACTCTGATTTCCACTCCCATTGTCAGATGGCTCTCTTCTTTCTGGGTGTCTTTGCCTGTCTCTTCTCTTATATGGCCTCTCCTCCTATAAAATTAGGACACACTCTAATTCATTATTACTTTATCATAACTTGAATACATATGCAAGGACCTTACTTCCAAATAACACCATATTTGCAGCTACTGGAGATTTGGACTTTCTCATCCTTTGCAGGAGACAGACTTTAACCCCTGACTGTATAGTTATACCTTTAAGATGAGACGATTATTTTAACAACCAATATCTTTTGTACCAGACACATTATTCTATTTCCATCTCTTATGCCTACTATGAGATCTGACACATAATAAATATTCAATTGACATTGTTGAAAAATGAAGAGGCAGAATCTATGATGAGGCATTATTTTCACTTCCAGACTAAGAAAAATCTTCATAAAATGTTATTCTAAGGCTGGAGCTTCAACTTGTAACCATATTTTATTTCCTTTAACCTTCCAGAGAATGTACTTTCTAAAAATTATTCTTTTTCCCCACAAAACAAATTTCTTCTTTTCTATTAAATTTTTCCCTTTTGGATATAAATATATTCTGAAATGTATTATTGTTTCAAAATATAATTATTTTAAATAAGTTCTATTCTGATATCTGAAAGACAATCTTTAGTTTCAACTTAGTACAAAACAGCTAAACCATATCTGCTTGTACATATCTTCTTTTCTTGATATAAACCACTTGGTTCTTATTTTGCAAGAAAATAAATAATGTTTATTACTCTTTCAATTATGAATACAGGTGTCTATACAGTCGCATTTGTACCGTCATGCTTTGATATTACACAGTGGTAAACACAATAAATTTCTGTTCCTATGCTAAATCAAAAGTGATGCTTTTGTAGACTGAATGACAATTAAAGTTCTAAGTATCAACAATACACATGCATTAATTTAAGTGACATAATTATGACAACATGATCACTGTTTTGTATATTCACAAGCATGATAGCTATGTCATGATAGCTACTCAAGTAAAAGTAATGGTGAAATGGCATCATTTCAAGGCAGAACTCAATTTCAGAGGCATTCAAAAATGTGAAAATCAGGCCTCTTAGAATGAAATCACACAATAAAATATAGACAGCTCTAATGTAATCTATTTCTAGACAGAAGAACAGAAGGGACAGGGAAAAAACCACTTTCAAAATTTATAATGTAAAAGTTTGGCTTATTATAAAAGAGAAAAATATTTTAATGTCCTCCAGCTAACCATTTCATTGTGGGGAACTTCAGATTGCATTGAGGAGGAAGAGATTAAAACTTGTTGGAACAACTGTACACAGTTGGAAATACATTGAAATTGAGGCATGAAGGGTAAACCAAAGGCTCATAAATTGGGACTTGAAAGTTTAAAGTGTGAAAATAAAAAGGATATAAAATTAGAAGAAGAATGAGGAAAAGTTCCTTGAAAGAAAAATACAGTGTGCAGTGGGTTAAATTATCGCCACTTTTAAGCTGTAAATGTCAAGATTTCAGGGCAACAGAGCCATGAATATCTGCTATTGTGACCTAAAAATTAGATATGTTATTCATTTTGGTCAGCAGGAATTCATAAAAGAGGATTGTAGTCAGATCGAATTTCTTTCAGGAGCAGTAATACAAAATTGACAGAGGGTGGCCCTTGATGTAATTTTCTGACCTTTAGAAAAGGCTTTTGTTACTCTTTTTATAAAAGGCAATAATATAAAGGGGAAAAGCATGGAGTCAAGGACAAGCCCCTGAATTTGAAAGGATGCTTTTACTATCAAAGGAAAATGGGACTAATTAAAAGGGGTTGAAATTAAATAGAACATGGGAACGTAAAACAAAGTAGAGCCTACGAATTTCCTTTATATAATTGAATAATAATTGAAATATCACACAAGAAAGGTAAGACATGTGCACAAGCCTTGTACTTTGGGGTAAATGAAATTTACTCATTCATAAAATGCTGTAATACAGTAAGAATTAAATAATATTGTGATCACATATATGAACCTTCCTTGTTGAAATTCACATTTTATTCTTGTAAACATGGATTTTTAACATTTATGGTCCATCATTGTAAGAATAAGACAAAAAGCATTCTTTTCATTTTGTGCTAAGTAATCAAAGACAAAATCAGTGAATCAAATATTGCATAAATATAGCAAGAGTGAGAGTTTACATGACTTACATGTTTCAAACACCGTCTCATCTTAGCCCTGTTTTTCTTTCTTTTTTCCCCATTTTTCTTTCTAGAGAAATTTGTCTTTACGAAATGTGTATATGGTTTTAATTCTTTTGAATTACATTATTTTTTCTGCTGCATAAATACAATAGCTCTGCCATTCTTTTAATGTTTAAGGCGTTCCAAAAACACATTGTAAGCTTCTTAATTGAGCAAACTGATGGACTCGATACACTGAAAGTCCATCTGCTAGAAATCTCAGGATGTGTTCAATAAGACAATTTTATTTATTTATTTATTTATTTTTGCAGTTTTTGGCCGGGGCCGGGTTTGAACCCACCATCTCCACTGTATGGCGCTGCCGCCCAATAAAGGAGTTTTGGTTTTGTTTGTGTTTTTTATTTATGTATTTTTAAGAGACTAGAGTCTCACTTTGTCACCCTTGGTAAAGTGCTGTGGCATCACAGCTCACAGCCACCTCCACCTCTTGGGTGATTCTTTTGCCTCAGCCTCCCAAGTGGCTGGAACTACAGGTGGCCGCCACAACGCCCGGCTATTTTTTGTTGCAGTTTGACCTGGGCTGAGTTCGAACCCACCAACCCTCGGTTTATGGGGCTGGTGCCTTACCCCCTGAGCCACAGGTGCAGCAAAACAATTATAAATGCATAACTGTGCTTACAAAACAACAACAAATTAAAAAAAAAATAAAATCTCACAGAACAGAACAGATAGGAAATTAGAAAACAAATCAACCTGCCTAAGCTAATACAGCAACAACTCCAGGAGAAATTGTTAGACTTTTAGTATTCTCCAAGTTTGTATGTCTTTAAAAATTAACTGATGTTATTCTTAAATAATTTATATGAAGGAAAAGCACCTACCTGATGTATATAATTTTATGAGATTAGTGGATTTGAAAAATGTCTACAACTGTCCCTGTTTTTCTAAACAATATTTTACAAATACAGTCATGCATGGACTCTGGTGATTTGATGGCCCCACTGGCATGTTGGAACAGGAGAATTGAGCAGAGTATTTAAATATGTTTTCACTTGGGATTTGCTTGCTTGCTTCTCCCGGGAACCCTGAAACCAAAACTGTAAAAAGGGACAATGCTAGCCTGTGGTATAATGTCCAACATATGAGCAAGCCCTCTCCTTTGCTTCAGCTGAGATCTAACTAAACACGTTTGTGAGGGCGGTCATCTGAGGTGTCCAGTACCAGACAGGACTTCAGCTGACCTCAGGTATTGGCTGAGTCAGCTGGGAGCAGAAGAATCTCCCAAGTGACGCAAAGACAGCTGTGGTCTGACAAGCTTATCACTGCAGAGGGCCCTCCATCAGAAGAGTTACGGTCTCGTGCCTGGGGTTAAATATCCTGTTATCTAGTCTTGAAGTTCCTAAAACTTTTAGTTTTCCAAGTGAATTCCCGGGCATGCACAGAGGGCTAGTGTCCTTGGCTTATATGAGATCTACTCCTCTCAGCCTCCTTGCCTCCCTGAGACACATTTTCAACAGATGTTCCACATTCCCGGGGTGCTTGGGGTTCTGCCTGATTTCTCTGTGCCTTACTGCCCCAGTGGTCTGGGAGCTGTGGTAGGATCACATCGGTCTGCGCACTCTGGGGTGTCACTGTGGGCCTGGTGGCAGGGCAGCCGTCCTTGCCCCAGGGAGCACTGCCAGGGCGTGTTCTGCAGGCAGCTCAGCCGAAGCAAGCTCTGGCCCTCCCTTTGTCCAGGTGTGGGCACGTCTCTCCCTGGTAGAACCTGCGGTATATGTGCAGCTCAGATGTCACTCACAAGTGTAACCACCATTCACAGAAGCATTTTAAAATCCCTGTGCTTCTTCCTATCTGGGCCTCTCCATCTAAATTTCCTTGAGCTAGGGGACCCCCAGGATGAATCCTCCAATTCCTGAATCCAGTAAAGGTTTAGTTTGAGCACTACTACACTGTGCTTTAAAGATTGAAACGTGCCCCAGGTAGAAAAAGCCACATAAATGTGAGTGTTACTAGGTACAGTGTCTTTCTATTATGGATTATCTCTTTCCATCTCTGTAGCTTCTTACCCAGTGCCTCAAAACTTTTTATTTTTAACATGGAATATATAATGTTACTAGTGAATATAGACTTCTGTTTGCCTCTTTTTCTTTGCAAACTCCCTAGGGTTTCAATTATTAAAAAGTACTACATTCATGCACGAGTATTAATTCAACCAACATGAAAATAACTACCAATATCAAGTCAAATTTCTTAGCATTTTGATTGGTCCTCAGCATTCTCGAAAAAGTGATTAAAAGGCTTTGGTTCTGATAATGCACTTTACCAAAAACCTAACACAGAAATATGGAGGGAGAAGACCATCTCGTCTGTAAGTTCTCCTTTCCAATCTTCCTCTGAGCATGTTCCAGATGTGATCAAGGCTCAGCACCTGTAGCTCAAGTGGCTAAAGCACCAGCCACATACACCAGAGCTGGCAGGTTCATCAGATCCAGCCCAGGCCTGCCAAACAACAATCACAACTACATCCAAAAAATAGCCGGGCGTGGTGGTGCACACCTGTAATACCAGCTCCTTGGGAGGCTGAGGCAAAAGAATCACTTAAGGCCAGAAGTTGGAGGTTGCTGTGAGCAGTGATGCCACAGCATTCTACCCAGGGTGACAGCTGGAGGCTCTGTCTCAAAAAAAAGAATATGTGAATCAAGTTGAGAATGAAAACGCCACAGGGTCAATAGGACTTACACTTCTAGAAGGTGAATTATACTTAACAGCATGCAAAAATAAAATATAGTTTTGATATTAAATTTTATGTAAAGTGAATATTGATTATAGTATAGACTTTAAAATTTATTTTTATGGAATAATTATTACAAAGTTACACTGAAGTATATTTATCCCTTTTATATATGCATAAGAATAAAAAATATTAGCTATGCAATAAACAATTATAAACTGTAGGTATAAACGTCTGTAATGTTCAAAACTAAACTAAATTGATTGCCCTTAGCATAAAATACATGTTTTCTTAGTGGATTTCTTGATCTCCAGTAAGTATTTTATAGTAGTTTATAATATATTGAGACGTTTCTCTGTGAAGTCTTTTTTTTTAATTTTCATATGGATAGCCTTCCTTGATTTAAACACTGTGCTCTTTATTCTAGCTTACCTTTCCTTTTTATCTTGTCTGGTCCTAGTGTTCTTTAATGATGTACATTATTAATACTGACAGGAACTTAGACAAATATAAATCTGATGTTCATGTGGAAGACACATTTGTAAAGTTGAATTATCATTATTTCATAATTCATTACCTGGGTGAAAAGGGGCCACACAATAGCTGGTTGATTCTTTGTATCACAGATTTTATAATCAGATATTAGCTACATGACTGATTTTTTTGAATTATCTGCAAACTTTGTTATGGATGTGTAAAATATAGAATGCAGAAACAGTTCTAATGCAGAAAAATTCTGGGCTATAGAAAAGGAAGGCAATTATTGATAACATTCACTGGTGCATTGTCTTATGTGGTCAAAGACCTAAATGTTGTGATTTATTGCAGGAACATACCAGAGAGAAAATACTTCCATTTTTCCTCTTGGCAAACATCAACTATTGATAGGCTAACTGAAGTCACATTTATCAACCCGTGCTCTGCTGTGGGAAAATTCTGTTGAATTATAAAGTACCACAGATTCGCTAAAAGTACTGGAATCACAGACACAGGCTTTATGTAAAATATGGTAAGGGTTTGTTCGTCTTTCCTCGATTACTTTCTTTAGTCCCATTTTCACAACCGCTGGCTTACTAATGACAATTCCAAGTCTGCCTTCTCCTCCTTTATGAAAGGCATGAAGAATTCAATGGCGTTTTCCCCAATATCTGGGACTGTGCTTCACATTTGGTAGTAGCCTCTGACCAATTCTAACAGCAGAGATTTTTACTTTGTTGTGTGGACTTCACCACTATCTTCCTATATCAATTAACAAACTTCCAGATAAACCTCTCTCATTTCACTGGTCATCCTAACACTAACAGAAATTTAATTATAAGCTCTTCCCTTGAGATCTATCTTTTTTTTTTTTTTTTTGCCGGGCCCAGGTTTGAACCTATCACCTCTAGCATATGGGGCTGGCGCCCTACTCCTCTGAGCCACAGGCTATCTTAATTCAGTTTTTTGTCTTATCCCCTGTTTCTTTTCTCCTACCCACTTAGTTAATCCTGATAGATTCAAATTATTAAATTATTCACGGAGTATCTTTTTTTTTTTTTTTTTTTTTTTTTGCAGTTTTTGGCCGGGGCCGGGTTTGAACCCACCACGTCCGGTGTATGGGGCCTGCGCCCTACTCCTTGAGCCTCAGGCACCATCCAAAGTATATTTTCATCATTCCTTTTTTTCTTAATTTCTTTGGGGTCTTTCTTAATTTCTTTTGGGGAAAAAGAAATACAACATGAAATTCACCATTCAACAATTTCTAAGAGTATGATTCGTTAAGTGCATTCACCTTGTACAATCCTCATTGCCATCCATCTCCAGAACTTTTCTTTATCCCAAAGTGAAATTCTGCGCCCTTATTTCTACCTCCTCCCAGTCCTCAGGATCCCCATTTCTCCTTTAGTTCCTATGCGAGTATTCTCAGTACCTTATGTAAGTGGAGTGAAACAGTACTTGTATTCGTATTTGCCAAATATTCCTTTTCCATCTGTCTGTGGACATTTAGTTTGTTTCCACCTCTATTGGAGATAATAGTGCTATGAACATTGCTACCTTAAAGCACAAATATCTATTAAAGTTTCTACTTCCAATTTGGGGGGGTTATACTTACAAATGAAATTGTTGCAGCACACGGTAATTCCATGATTCATTTCCCAAGGAAACGGCATTCTCACTAGCAGTGCACAACTTTGTCAATGTCTCCACATCTTTCCCAAAACTCGTTATTTTATTTTATTTTGATGATAGCCATCTTCTTGGGTGTGAATGAATATCTCATTGTGGTTTGGATTTGCATTCCGTAATGATTAGTGTCATGACTAGTTTTAATAATTATTATTTTTTTCTGGTCTTTAGTTTGATAAAGCATGAAATTCAGGCAACATCTTGCTTATCTTGTATTTTCTAAGTTTTAAACGTTCTGCTTACATCATTTTCTGCATAAATGTTTCCTTTATTTTAATTTTGAATCAATGTAAGGGTACATACAATCAGGTTACACTTTTGCGTTTGGTAGATGGTGGATGGTGTCTGAGTTGTAGTTGAGGCCTTTGCCCAAGAAGTGTGCCATATACCCTTTCGTTGTATCTATTAGGTGGGAGCTTACCGAGGGCACTGCTTTGAGGTAAGCCTACCTGCTGCTGAGCCACGCTTATCCCAAGTCCCTCAAACAGCAGTTAACCTGGAGTATGGAAACCAATCTTTTGGAAGTCACAGAATTTGTGACTATTGCACCCTTAGGGACATTATTGTAACACTGGTAATTAATATACCTGTTATTAATAATTTTTCCCCATGACCCTGATGGTCTACTGAAACTTATGAACTCATTATTTTCAGAATAATGTCTTAAAATTTTTTAAGTAAATATAGTTACAAAGGAAACTAAGAACATTGAGACACAGTTGCAAAAACTTGCAAAATTTAATTTGGAAGAAAATACTATAGACACTTCTTTATTTACATATTAGATAATAAGATCTATCAGTATGTCTGTTTACTATCATAATTTTGAAGATGTAATGAAGGTAACCAATATGTTTAAATATATACATTTATAATGTGTTATGAAAATATGTGATTTTTATGGGAGAGGAAAGAAAACTAAAAGTATTTGCCACTGTGTTATCTTGTTTCCTTTCGTAGTTGAAAGATACTTGAAATTGAAATGCAAAGTTTTGGGAAAATAAAGTGAAGTTCTTTAACGTTGTTACATGACAATTTCTCTACCCAAGTGGATGTTTTCCATTGTTATTAGGGCATTGTTTAAGGACCACTCAGCATAATGCCTAATATTGAAAGGTGTTGGGTAATTTTTCATATATATAACTTAGTCATGAACACTACCAGAAATTTTTTGCACATATGTTTTGACATCGTGACCGATCTTGAGAACACCTACAGTCACCGTCGCTATGACAGAATAAATAATATCATACCTTCAGAGTCTTGGGACTATGAAGAATTCTAGAGAGAGTTTATTCTAACTGGATTAATACATTCTTCTTTATTAGATTTCCTTAAGTAGACTAATGAGACAACTTGAACATAAATAACAAAGCCAGTTGAGGTTATGCAAAGGAAAATGCAAGTAGAGTTTTGTGGCTACAGCATAGACATATTTGAATACTCAGCATATGAGGCTAGAAAGCTAAGTCATTGCCACAGTGTCAAATCATGCTGAACATTAAGGTAGGTTATTTTGGTTTTTATACCTGTAAGTATTTAGGAATCATGGGCTATATGATCATATTTGTATCTCTAGAGAACAATTATTGCTAGAGTTTGGATTCAAATTCCAGAAAAAGTACTCAAAATTCTGTAATAATTAGGAGGTAATGATGACTTGAAAAATGGTGGTAAAAATATCAAGGAAGTCACAAATACAAGACATGTTTAAATTTAATTTTTAATTTGCCACGATAGTAAGATTCAATCTCATCTTGCAAAATTATTCGTATTGTTTTTGCTTCTGTGTGAGATGCTGTGTAATTCTCGGTATGTACAGACATCCTCCCCTCCAACATTTTGGAAGCAGAATTTGTGATGAAAATTTTCTACTTCCCCAATGCCTTAAATATGTATTCTGTATCCCTCATTATGGGATATAGGATCATAACACATTTTCTTTTTAAGATTTCATTGTTTATAAGGAAAATAAGAATGTCACTTTGATTTAAACTCATGGTCACTTGAGACTGAGATCAAGTAATATTTTCCCAAGATTATTGAAATATCAAGTAGAATTTTAAGTATATCCTAGGATCCCAAATCAGCACAGCTCCAGCCAAGATAAATTTTTCAATTTGAACTTTAAGTGCCCAAAGCCTCTCTTCCTAGGAGAGTATAAATGTAAATCATTAAATTTTATCTGAGATAAAAGCAAGTAACCAAGTCACTATATAATCTGATCTCTGGAAGCAAGTACAGAGCAAAGAAATAGGAATGATTGGGGTGGTGCCTGTGGCTCAAAGGAGTAGGGCACAGGCCCCAGGAGCCAGAGGTGGCGGGTTCAAACTCAGCCCCGGCCAAAAACTGCAAAAAAAAAAAGAAGAAGAAGAAATGAGGAATGGTTGAGGAATTTGGAAGACTTGGCTGAAAGTTATTTGCTAGCAATGATGTGAATTCATTTCATTTCTAAAGCCAAAATCATTCTACTACTACTTGCCACATGGAGTTGTTTGAAGAACTGAAAAATTAATATTGGCAAAGCTGTTTATGTAGAATGTGTAGGAAACCTTTCAGGGTTTAACTGAAAAAGTGAGTCTTGTCAAACATTCTCATGCATAGCATGACCAAATCCACACAACCTACATGCATGTCTTCAAGAAAGAAATAAAAAATTGGAAAATATTGAAAATAAAAGAAGGTAACAAGCAGGCAATGACTGATTCAGGAGATCCCGGACAGTCTACTGTACGTGTTATACCAAGGGAAGATCCTGTTGGTGCCCCAGAGCACTCATTCAGAGAAAGGACTAAAAGGTGCACCAGGCACATAAGGAGACAGTTTGGAATTAAAATACCCTAACAGTAAAAGAGAAATAAAAGCATGTATGGGGGACCTAAGGAAAATGAGCAGTGAAGATGAAAATAACAACAAGGAGAAGAAAGGAAAACTTACTAGAAAACATGACAAAAGAAAATTAAAAGGAGAAAGAAAAAAAAAAAACCTCCCCAACATTCTCAAAACAAACCAATATTCATAACCAAGAAACCACACTTTGCTTTATTGAAAGATAAGAGTACTCCTGAAACAAGAAATCTGGTAAAAATTAATGAAATTGCCAGTCCTATCCACCGAAATGCAAAAGTTTTAATTGTCTTCATTTATACGCAGCATAAACACAGAACAGAAAATCAGAATCCTGATATTTTAGCAGATAACCTCCCACCAAGAGTAAAGTAGAAGAGATGTATAATGTCATAATGAGTTTAATATTTTCTCTGTTGTCTGTCTGGCCAGGAGTCAGAAAGACAGAATGAGCAGAAAACTAGAGAAAAAGAGTCCTGTCTGAAAATGGCATGCGTTACTTCCATCCATATACCATTAGGGAGAACGAGTTTCCTGGTTTAGACTGAAGCCCAGAGGGCCGACAACTGTGCTGTACCCAGAGCAAAGAAAGAAACACACCCTAGTACTTGTGGGAATCGGTCTCTGTCAGGGCATATGGAAAGGGCTGTGATTTTGCCAGCATGGATTAATTAGGGTGATAAGAATGACTGTAATAAATGAGGTAAGGGGAAAAGGAAGGGTCTAGCCCAGAATCACATAGGCATCTGATTTTGAATTTTTCTCTGCTTCCAAAATAATAAGATCCCCTAGAAAGAAAACTCAGAACTGATAAGAGAACGAGGTCCTGCCACAGTCCAAAACACGGACAGCAAAGTGAGCAACAGAAGCAAAAAAAAAAAAAAAAAAGCAATAAAAGAGAAATATGGAAGTTGAGAGAAAAATAAAGCAGAGATATAGTTAAAGGGTCTGTTAAAGAATTCTGGAAGACTTCCCCTGAAGGACGCTGTCAAGTGCTACTCGAAGACTAGTTATGATGTGGACACAGAACAACAGAATTATGGTGAGATGAAACCATTTGGGAAACTTGTAAGTGAAGCCAGTGGGAATGAAGGATGACTAAAATGAATGAGAGGGAATGCATGACTAAGAAGGGAGACAGAGCTGCAGACCGATCCTTGAGGCCTTTTTATTTATCTTTTGTTAATCAGGCCCCGGCAATCGACCCCACCACCCCTGGTGTGCAGGACCAGCGCACTAACCCCTGAGCAGCAGCACCCAGCTGAAGCCTTTTTAATGGGCCCTTACTGTGTCGTCAACATGTCCAGCTGGACTGACTCAACCTCTGATGCTTACTATGTTCTAGACACTAAAGAGAACACTAAAAAAAGTAAATAAAACATAATTTTAATGGCCAAGAAACTCATGATTGAATGGGTAGTCTATATACCTAGACACCTTTTATATTTTAAGGTTTTTAGTAGTTGAGAACATGGCTCTCAGGAGACACAAAGGACCTTATCAGCTGAATTTAATTAAGTGATCTATTGCCTCTGAAAATGAGGGGAGAATAAAGTCTATTTTATCTACTGTAAACTTAAAATATATAATTGGCCTGACAGTAATTTATGGCCCTGTTGTATATTCATGTATTAACATCTTTTGAATACATTTCTTCATTTGCATTTTAACATTTGGGATTAGGAAATAATTGGACTCCATTTACTATATAACATGGCATTTTATTTTCCTGAACCTCTGTGTTCTCTTCCACTCCTCTTACTTTCTCACCAATTGTATTTATCCATCTGATCCAACCTGTTGTCACAGATCATGGTAGATTGTGATTAAGAGTTATTGTGTGCTCTTAGATGTGGTTCTAAGAATAAGATTGTGTAATTTTTAATACAATAATCTAACAATTAAGTTCATGAACTAATCCTAGAAAAAACACTACATACATCGTTGCTGGATAGCATTAAGGTCATCATCAAAGTGCTCCCCTTGGGAAGATGGGTTCCAATGCCAGTATCTCGTCCACCCTTTAAAGCAACTTTGGAACTCTTTTTGGAATGGCCATCAGAGCTGTCATCTTATTATCCTTTATGTCCTGAATGTCATTGTTGTGCCTGAATTTCGGGGTCACCCCCAGAAGAAACTCACACCAGGTGCACCGATGCAAAAACAAAGGGTGGAATTTATTACAAGCTTAAGCTTGGACCGTTCAGCCCTGCCTAAATGGTGGATCGATCTGAATGGCCCCGAGGGGTGGGGCTGAGGTATTTTTATAGTGTACCAAAAGGAAGCTGGGGGAGGATGCAATAAGGGGAGTGGGATTAGGGACAGTTGGAAGAAGGATGAGTCCAGGTGTCTCTTTACTTGCTGATTGGATACCTTGGTGGTGCCAGGAATGGGTGGGTGGTCGCTAAGCAGGAAGGGGCTGATGCTGACCAACCGGTGGGGGTGGTCAGGGGGAACTGGTGCCAGGAACCAAAAGTTACAAAACTAACATTTACACCGCAAATTACACAGCAGCCTGTAAAATTGAGTCCGTTAACATAAATGGCGTCACACGGGCCCTTTCATCATCAAAATGTCTTTCTTTCAAAATTTTCCTTTATCTTTTGAGAAAGAAAAAAGTCACTGGGTAACAAATCAGGTGAGTAGGTTGGGTGTTCCAGTACAGTTATTTATGACTAAAAACTCACAGGCAGTGCCCTGTGAGCTGGTGCACTGTTGTGATGCAAGTGGCACATATTTCTCACGCCAAGATTTTCAGTTCATGTTTTCCCAAGTCTTTATCTTTCAATGTTTTCTTGGTCCGCTCTGCTTTTCACAGTCAGCTGATGATTTTAAAATACAATTCGGTGAATTTTTGCAATTTTTCATCAATGATGCTGGCTATCACCTGCTCTGACTGCTCTTCATCAGAAACACTACCCCTACCCCCAGAAAAACATTTAATCCATTTGTACACTGTCATTCTCTTCATGTACAATTCACCTAAATCTGGATTAACACGTTCCTGATTTCATGTCCGCTCTTACCAAGTTTAACAAGAAATTTATGAATGCTTGTTCAGTGCTGTAATTTAAGCCCCAACATTCTCACAACAACACACAAAAACACACAACAATAATGAACACCACTGACCCAGATGCTGCCACGTGTTGACACAACATCAGTGTGAGATATTGACATACAAGGGTTATGAAACTTCACTGGGTTGTTTGTACAGTACTGCAATGTAAGTGCATCATGGGAAGTTTATGAACTTAATTGTCATACATGCATATGATTCTGAAATGCATTGGACAAAAGTGACTTTCGTGAAATGATGGTGTTGGGTGTTATCATGCAATAAATGTTTTATGTTTGTCCTCTCATCTACTGTAACTAAGAAGAACATCTTATTAAATAGCATTTTGTTTCTTGCTAAGTCATATAATGATTATATATTGAATCCTTTCTCCATTAATAACCAAATACAATATACTTGACTAACACATCTAAGAATTGTATATATTTTGCAAACAATAATCTCAATAATAAGGTGCTGAAAACTTAATAAGAATGAATATTTCATAATCATTAAAATTACATCATAGTGTATTTACCTCTTATATAAAATCTCCAAAACTCATAAATAAGTAAAACTAAATTGTGCTTGCTAAAATAAATTGATGAAGTATACTATTGAATATATTTTTGTGCTTATTTACTTAATCATTTTCCACCAAAATCAGTAACTTGTAGTATTTTTAAGACTAATTTATATAAAAGGTGTAAATCATTCTTAGATGTTATGCATATAATTTTATTACTTTTCCTCAAAATTTATTTTTACAACTGTTCAATTTGTTTTCAATGAAATTCTAAAAAGTAAATTATACCCTAACACTTAATTGACTGGCCTCAGTCTTTCATTCATTTATACTTGTATAAAGGGTACTGTTGTTTATTATTTTATTGTGTAGAAATTTGACTTTTCAAAATTGAAAGAAATAGGTTGTTAGCAAAAAAGAAGTCATCAGACATAGCCTTCCTATTTCCTATTCTGATTTTTTTCATTATTTGTTTCTTCATTTGTTTTGATTTTAATGAGTCACAATACTTACACATATTTATGCTATATAGGATATTGTGATACATGCATATGTTTGCATGTGTCATGGATTGGGTAAAAAGTGTTTTTCCACCACATGGATTGGACTTATATTGCATATAAAGATGTCTTAAACCATAAGGAGCTTAAGGTTCTATGGACTATAGAACTATAATCAACACCCTAGTGATTATTTAGCCCATCCTCTTCTATTTGCAACCCCAATGAGTTTATAATGCGCATACTTTGCACTCAACTCTGAAAAGAATCTCCTCAGCGTGATATGGACCAGGCATGCCCTCATTAGTTCTCTTATACATTAAATAGTTTATTTCCGGTGGTACATACAGAATATAAGGTAAAACTGCTAATACTGTGCCTCTGCCAGCTCCCTGTAAGGCTCTCCCCTCTTGGAGTAAGGTCCATGCCCTGACCATGCCCTTGGTTTCTGATCTGCGACTCCTCACACTTTCTCTCTCTTTCTCTCCTGGTCATGCTCTCATCTCTTCTTCTCATCCCTTAAACACAGCAGGTGCATCATCTGCTCTGGTCTTTATTCTTACCCTCTCCTTTCTGCAGGGGCCCTTCCCCTTGATTCCTATATAGCTAGAGTCCTCATTGCCTTTTGGTAATTAATTAAAAATAGGATTCTCAGCAAGAACCCATCTAGAAATCTTATATAAACTGTCTACAGCCCCTCTACTGACTTTTCTCATCCTCGTGGCTGCATTTATATGTTCCGCCTTTGTTGTTTGCATTAGGTAGCATATTAACCATTTGTGTTACTGATTAATTTTTTTCACCCTTCAAAATGTAAACTCGATGGGGCTCGGGGAGTTCTGCTTGTTTGGTTTATTACCACCTACATGCCTATCATTTACTACGCTGTCTGAAATGCCCTCTCATCAATAATGATATCATTGAATATATTAAATCTAACTCAAATTCATATTAGAAATATGTTCCTCTTCATAAGATTATATAAAACAAACTTTCCAAAGAGTTAATGAATGCAAGATAGCCCCTTAATTCTTTAGTCTTTTATTTCACAGTTAAATTTAAGGCATATTCTACCACTTTAAATGCCATCATTTGTATGTGATAACAAAATCTTGTTGAATATTTAGTATATAGTACACTAAATATGATTTTATGAACTTTTACTGAAACCATGTCATCATTATCTACTATTATTTTCTTTTTCTCATGAAATTTTTTTTAATTTCAAGCTTTTGCAAAACTCATTTGGTAATTTAGGCAAATATCTTTCCCAAACCTTTTTAGAGTTTTGCACCATTAATGTAATCGATGTTTGAAAATTTTAGTAAAAAGAAAACAACTCTGAAATGTTCACAGAGCTATTTCACTCTTTCTCCTTTGATCTCTCCTCTCATGCACTCTACACATTTCCTCAGAGAAAATCAGGATCAGAGAAAAATAACATCCCACTGAACTCGCATTGTCAAAAAGAGGATGCATAAACAAAAATAATATTTTAGCATCTTTTACACCAGTGCTCTAATACTTTATGGACCTTGGCACTGGATGTGGTATTCCTGACACTTCAGAAATTCCTTGTTACTCAGAGAGAAATGATGTATTTAGGTCATTTTGGTATCAAACTGCTGTCATATGAGAGATGAGTCATTTTACTATAAATGTGCTCTACTAATCCAGGATTTAGGATATGTCACATAAGTCAAATTATTTCCATTGTACATAGATATCATACATTCTATGTTGATAACTGCTATAAATTTACTGGAAAGGAAGAAGTATAGCTAAAACCATTCTGGGAGAATTTTTGGAACTCAGGCAAACAGGTTTTCATCAATACAACAATGATTACTTCACTATGCAATTAAGATATTTTTAAATTAATGAGGGAAAATATTTCATTGGTAATCTAAAACTTTTCCATATTTCCTTTTCAACTAATGGGCTGTTTGTTCTAAGCTTTAAAAAGCTTCCAATTCAGGGAAATAATGGCCATTTTAATGATCAAAGGTCACTGATCTTTGCATATATGTTTGAGTATAAAGTTGACTAAATTCAACTATACATGAAAACGGCAAGTTTTTGAGAATTATGTATGAGCAAAGGTATTTCCACATTTGTTTAAAATATACAATTGCATTTATAAAAGGACTTGCAGACCCCAAATTTCCTCAGGTGAAAAGGAGCTGATAAAGTTGCTTAGCCAGTAACCAGTTGTATATTTTCAGAGCCCATTTCAGATGTAGTCATGAAGTAATCATACTATGGATTGAATGTTTTCTAAAATTCATGCTGAAACTTAATCACCAATGTGGTAATATCAAGAGGTAGAAGTTTCAGAATTAAATTAGTAACCTTCTGAAAGGGCTGGAGGTAAATACTTAAGCCTCTTTTGCCCTCCAACCTTCTGCCCTGTTAGGACACAGTATTCCTCCCCTCTGGAGGAGGTAGTGTTCAGGGAGGCATCTTGGAAGCAGAGATTGGGCCATTATTACACATCAAAACTGATGTAACTTGGATTCTGGACTTCTTATTGAGAAGAACTCCGAGAAATAAATTTCTTTGGATTAGAACCTTCGTTGTTGACCACCTCCTCAAGTTGACTTACTTTTCATAGACCAGACATGCACCACGTACGTATCCATACAGTAGGCCTCGTTCCTTATGCTGTCCACCTCCGTATGTTGACTGATTTTTTATAGTCCTTTGGTGATCAACTTGCAGAGGTTCTGCTATATTTAAAAATTGCCCAATTTCAGGTACTTTGTTATAGTATAACAAAAATACTAACATAAAATCTATACGGGTCTACCTCCTAGAGGGAATAACCAAGAGCCTGGGACAACAATGGCCTGACACCACCTTTAGTGAGTAGACATGAGGCCTAATCAAGTAACATTTCTTTTCCCCAGTTCACGGTAACCTGATAATAGTTTACCAAGAACATTTCAGAATTTTATAAACCAGATTTGCTATTTGCCTCCTTTTTCAAATCAACACTTTAATTATGTTTATGTTGTCCCTTGTCACATTGTTTTATAAAATTTCGATTAGGATAGTTAGGTTAGTTGATTTTCTATTCCATAGTTCTTCGGGTAGAGATGAGTCTGATTTATAGCCCATGATCCTGAACCACAGCATATGAACAAACTTGATTGGAATGTCAAGTACACTACTGAGGATAGAATGTTCTCTATTGATTGCTGTGAGGAAAACATGCTAGAGGCAGATGTTACACCTTCTGTGTAGCTTGGATCCCACAATGATAAATGTGGAGCAGCTCACTGTGGAAATAAACATGAGTGCATGCAAGGCTATTTATTCAGAGTTTTCTCTAGTAAGGGAGTCAATTATCATCACTTGCCTTAGGCAGAGAATCAAAGGCAGGAAGAGGAATGGGCAAGATTTACAGCAGTAAAAAAAACAAAATATGTAAGGTTTCAGATATGTTCTCATTGTAGGTTGTTGACATGAAGAGGCAATAGGTGGGTTCACTAGACTGTGGCTTTCTTTGGTTGGTTCTAAGTTGGAGGCAGAACAAAAGTTAGGGAAATTGCCAATAATTGTTCACCTCCTACCACTTAGCAATGATTGCTATAGGTGTTGTTGTTTTCTTCCCAGATTTGTGCTGGAGATAGTGGTCTGAACTCTTGTAAGTCTAGCATATAGATGGCAGGTTGACCCACTGGGTTGGTTCCTGAGGACAGTGTGTTGGCTTTCTTGAATACTTGCTGGACAATGTGGGTCAGAGTTCTCTTTGGGCTGTATGACCTGGCCTTTCTCTATTTGTGCATTTAATTTCTCATCACATAATGAAGGACATGGAGAAAGAGGTCTGAGCCCAACCTGGACATGAATGCCCAGAGCCTTAGTCCAGTATAATAAGCTAAATTCAGCAAATCTGCAAATACATGAACACACGAGTGTATCCTTGATGTTTTAAGTCCTGAATTTTGTGGTCGTTTGCCGTGGAGCAATACTGTAACAAAAGAGGACTAATTTAATGTGCTAGTCCAAAGGTATTTCTCTGTAGGTCCATGGGATGTATAATCGTTGGAGAGAATAAAAAGCATCCGAAAAATCCCATCACCTGCATTCATCTGACCAGGACAGTGTACGAGTTAACAAAAGTCACAGCCTGTGTAGCTCCACTTTGAGGGTCCAGTTATTGTTCCTTGAGTGCCTCTTGTGTACGTGGCTATGGTCTAATCACTGAAGATGCATTCATGGTCAAAATAAACAAGGCGTAGATTTCCAACAACAAGCAAGTCAAATAGGAAATTATAATAGCAAATCATGGGAAACTATGATAGAATCTCTGTAAACTGAACCACCCATGGCTGTAACAAACTGGTCAAAATACGGTGGTGGCAGTGCACATCCAGTCCATGAAAATTGGGTCAACTTAAGGAGGTGGTCAATTCTGGAGGTCCTACTGTACATGCAGAAAAACAGGGCGATGACCTGATTAGAATTAGTGAATTTATTACTTAGTTAATAGGAGTAAATTATATTAATAGATTAATAGAATAATTAGTTAATAGATTAACTTCTATTCCAAACTCCACTGCTTATTAGTAAATGATTGAATCTCTCTCTAACCCAGTTTCTTGTCAAATGTGAACAGCAACTCACATAATTGGATAATCCATGTAGAGTATTTATTTGTGAGCACCTGACACATGGTAAGCCTTTATTTAGTGAGTGATGATGATGATTGTGTTGTGATGAAGCAACTCCAGCCATAAGAGCATGTCTCTCTTAGTCTATGTTGAACTGCAATAACGGAACACATCTGAGACTGGGTCATTTCTAAAGAACAGAAATGTACTGATTCATATTTGGGCAGCTGGAAATTCTAAGGTCAAGGCAGGTTCATTTTTGGTGCCTTGGTGAGTCACTCTGTTCTTCCAGCAGGGCACCTTGCCCACTGCATCCTTCCGAGGGAAGAAAGGCTGGATGCTCAATGGCAGAAGGAAGAGGGACAAAAGAGAGCCACCCCACTATTGGAAATTATCTTTACAGCAGCAATAACATGTGCATTGTTGAAGGTGAGCCCTTATGACTGAACACCTTCTATCAGGCCCCGCCTCCCAGCCCTGCTACCCACTACACTGAGATACAACCTCAATATGAGCTTTGTGGGAGACAAACATTCAAACCACAGCAGCAGTCAAAGCAACCTAAGGAAATGAATCAGTGCAAATCAGCTTTTTTTCATCTTTTTCTGCATTCTCCCTTTTGTACGAGGAGAAAATGTAGGCGGAGGATCAGAAATCTGAACATTTTGCTGCCTGCATAGAATTAAATTGTGATACTAGTGTAATAGTCTAGGTGAAAAAAAATGGTAGAGAACAGTATGAAACAGAATGAAGATAAGTAGGTAAGTTAGAGCAATATTTGGAAGTTGAAATGATGCAAATTAATATTTTATTGATGAAATACATGAGGTAAAATAGTTAATTAAAACTGCTAAATTATGGCCTGTGTATATTGGGGTGTTGGTAATACTTAGTGATAAAAATAGAAATGAGCAATTTGGGTAGAAAATCAATAAGTTTTGAGCATTCCATTGTGGTGCCTACGTAGATTCAGACAGAGATGTCCAGATGTCCAATCTGAAATTGAGGAGATAAATTTTGCTGAAAGGCAATAATTTTGGAATCAATTGCTTATAAAATGATAGTAAATGTCACCAACATAATAAACATTTGGGAAGTTCATGAAGCAAAAGAAAATGATTTGGAAAATACACTGACGCCAACAGGGAAGGGTGATTACAATAATAATGAGGTGGGAAAGTGTCAAATGAAAGTGAAAAGGCCAAGAAGAGAAAGATCGGGGCCTAACCATTGGGTTTAATAATTAGAAGATCACTAATAACTCTTGAAAGAAAAATTTTGTATAATGATATATATTGTAAGTGGGCTAAAGTGGGTGGAGATGTGATTCAGACATTAGGAAAGAAGAAAAGAATATATGAACATGACCTTTTAAGAACACTTGGCAATCCAAAAGTAAAAGACAGGACAAGCAAAAGGGGGATGCTAGGAATCAAGAATTTTCTGCTTTCGTAATGAAGAGAGAGATCAGCATACCCTTGGGTGATAGGAGCCCTGAGCAGGGCGGTGATTACAGCTGCAGGAGTAAGCACAGTTCCTGGGCAGGTTTGGGGAAATGAGGAGGGTCCCATCCAAGCCACAGAACTCACCCAATGTCTAACTTCTCTGAGAAACAGTGTCAGATAAGTCTTGGGAATCTATCTCCCCTTTCCTGAAATACAAGATTTTCCTTTTCCTCATAACAAACTACAGTAGAGCTTCCCTTTCCTTTCTGCTTTGCAGAAGTTGGAAATAACTAAAACAAACAAACAAACAACAAACCAAGAGAATGTTTTTCTATTTCTTTCCTGGTGTAACTTACCACCCGTCCTTCACTGAGAGTCCCCACCACTTATCTGCCCTTACTAACTCCAGATTACTTACCAAGGACTCACACTCCTATCTCTAAATGTGCTGGATTCATTTTGCTCCAACCTCTTTTTTCCACTGTCTTCCTTGCTATGGGAAAATTTGTGAAATATCCCTTCTTTGGTTCCAAATCTATTCTGTTGCAGTCGTATTTGCCTTCCTGATTATAATAACAGCTGATTGTGCCCTCCCTCCCTCCCTCCCTCCCCCCTCCCTCCCCCCTCCCTCCCTCCCTCCTTCCCTCCCCCCTCCCTGCCCCCTCCCTCCCTCCCTCCTTCCTCCCTTCCTTCCTTCTATCTCTGTTACTATGTACTTAAGTTGCCATTTCATTTAGATATTTTAATATATACCTTTTTGGCTAATAAACACTTACGTTGCCATTTGTTTTAGATGTTTGAATACATACCTTAAATTCAAATGTTAAGTAATGAATCATTGTCAAGAATTTCTTCCATTCTATTAACTCCTCATTTATACAAAACTCTGAAATCCTGCAACATAAGCAGGTTCTTAATATTCTAATATGTTTTGCAAAATTTTCCATGAGTTGCTCATTTTTCAATGTTTTCTAATCTGCTTTATTTTGTACTTTACCTTTTAGAAAACACCAGTTTCAGCTGTCTGTATTACCCATTACCATATTTTCAGAAGAATTTAATTTCATTACTGCATAAGTATCCCTTATTTATTCCACAAGTTCCTGCCTCACACTCTTAATGTTCTTATTAAACAACTGAACACTTTTAGAAAGATGTTCACATTCTTGTATTTGAGTTACAAATATACATGGAAAAAAAACTACCAATCAAACTGAATGTGAACATTTAATCTATATTTAAAAACAATTTTTTGCCTCCTTAGTTGTTTTAATATCTAGTGACAAGGTGCTTACTATTAACAGGTTATCACAAACTGAGTTTAATTTCCTGCAAAAAAGTATCATTATTTTTATTTTAGACACAAGAAAACTCAAAAATTTTTGGAGTGACATGTTCATGATAAACATATCCGTATTTTTATGAAGATGCTTGATCTATGGTTTTAAATGTATGTAGTTACTTATGGAAATGCACGTCCCTGACGTTGAGCTGAAACATGTATTAGAAGATGAACAGGTGGAAGAAGCAGTGTGCAGATAGCTTTTCACTTTCACAGCAGTCTGGTCAAAGCACACGGTCATTTCGATATGACTTCAATTATTAGAGTATCTGTATTATTAGTGACAACAGCAAACTAAGTACAGTTTAAAAAAAATCAACTTTCCCCAAACTCACCAAGGAGATAAAAAAGTAAAAATGAAAGGAAAACCAAAAGTGAATTCCGAGAAAAGGACAACAATGAACTCCACAGGATGGAATTCACGCTAATCTCTAGCACACCACAGAGCAGTAGGTGAAGGACCTTCTTGAAGGGCTATTAAATTTGCAAGATTCAAATAAAGTATTAGTTAGGGATACAAAGCATTTTCCAGCCACTTGTGTGTGAATATGTATTTGAACGGCCGTGCATACATAAATGACCAAGAACCACTGAGACTCTGTGTGTTTTTTCTTTTGTTTTCCTCTTGTTTCTTTTTCTTTTGGTGGGCTTCTGCTGCAGACGCCCAGCTTGCAGCGGGCCTGCCTTCTTGGTAGCATGCTTTCATGAAAACTATGACAGAGGAAGACAATTGACAGAGAGGGAAGCTCCAGCAATTAAATTAAATGCTCCTCCTGTAGGTGACCCACGACACCTGCACTCTCCTTCTGACCCTCACGGCAAGACGTCCCTCATGGCGGGTGGAGGGAAGCACAATATTCTCCTGTACTCCGGAGAGAAAAAACAAAACAACAGACAGACATTAGTGAACAATGATTACGTTTCCCGTATCACTATGAAAATTCTATATACAAAGGACATAATGAGGGTAGATTTTACTTTTTTCAAAGATCAGTTAAAAATGTAGTTATTTCCATTGTCTCATAAATTCAATAAAATTCATATTTTTGAAGATAGAATTGAAGCTCAAATGACCCAATAAAAAGAAGAAACATCGGAGAGTCCTTCCAAATACAGATCGAACATAAAAAGCGTCAACAGAATCTGTACTACATAATTGATGTTATAATAGCAATAATAGAAAATTGCTGTCACACGCCAAGGCTAATAACTTTGAGGACAACCAAGCCGTGAATGTCAAAACACTGATAGCCATTGGAAAACCATACAAAAAAAATTCTGGATCAGTTCATTATAGTGTGTCAGCTTTTCTGATTTAAACTTATCTTTCAGAAGCCATAATGTTGAGTTAGAAAATTTGAGAATTTTCCTGTAGACTACCCCCAAAAGAAAAGATTTTGTAAGATTAAATCATTTATTCCCCCAGATTAGCAGAAACAGTTTCTGCTGTGGAGAAAAACGTCAAAGTTATCCAAGTGCTGAATTTTCTCTGACAGATAGATACTACCCAGACCTACATGCTAAATTTAGAATGTGGTCTGAATCTAGAGAACATTGCCAAGTGGGACTGATATTCACACTTCAGATAGGTGTAAACCATGGAAGGCCTGTTCCTTATTCTCCCAGGCAAAAGTAAAAATAAATAAAACTTAAACCTGAAATTGTGAATCTTGGTGAAAGGGGAAGCAGGTATTTTTAGAAAAGAAAGTCAGCATCTCATCTTCGGAGTTCAGAGTACCTAGAATATCTGGAGAGTATTGTAAGTACAGGGACAATAAAAATAGACAACATTACAAGGAGATGGACATGTTAAAACACCAATTTAAAAATAATTTAAAAGAAAGGAAAAGAGTAAAACCCGAGGAAGGGAAAAAATCGCAAGTAAAAACCAAGTTTACATGAAAACCTAACTCAAGAGAAGGAAGTTTCTCAGTAGCCCTTTAATCTTCTTTCTGAAGTTAGTCAATTAAAAAACTGAAATTAATAAAGTAAATATTTAATGGCAAGTCAGCATAATTAAATGAAAAGGGAGAATGAAAATGAGAAAATAAATAGGAAAACAAAACTAAAGGAGCTTTAAAGGAAGTGCTATATGATTATCAATACAGTAAATGTGGTTAAAAAGAAAACACAGATTTATAAAAATAATGGCAGCTAGTGAATATAAAAAAAACAGTAAAAGATTAAAGGAAACTGATATGGTGAGAAAAGTTGATTCAAAATAATATTAATTAGCCTCTCTGGAGAACTCAAAATTGGAACTGAAAATATTTAAATATTTGCTACAAAAAAAAACCCTTTGATTCTGAAAAAGGAGAGGTAAGTATACATTTCAATTAAGAAGAAAACCGAGGCCTGGCATGGTGGCTTATGCCTATAATCCCAGCACTCTGGGAGTCTGAGGCAGGTGGATTACTGGAGCTTAGGGGTGGATAACTGGAGCTCAAGATCAGCCTGAGCAAGAGGGAGACCCTGTTTCTAATACATGTCGGATCTATTAGCATAGAGTATAAATGTCTTAACATAATAACTAAGTAAACAAGATGAGGTATATATTAACCAGTGTGATGTAAGAGTTCCTAATTCTATATGAAATCAGCACATTGTACCCCATAAATGCATTAATGTATACATGATCTATGTGTTTATGATTTAATAAAAAATATAAATAAGTAAATAAATATTTTAACTTTGGAAAAAAAAAACAAAAACAAACAACAAAATAATGAAAAATAAAAATAGCCAGGTATTGTGGTGGGTACTACATTACCAGCAACTCAGGAGGCTGAGGCAATAGGATCATTTGAGCCCAAGAATTTGAGATTACTGTGAGCTATCATACCTCAGCACTCTACCAAGGGTGACAAAGTGAGACTGTCTCACCAAAAAAAAAAAAAAAAAAAAAGAAAAAGAAAGAAATAAAAAAGTAAAGAAAACTGAATGTTAAGGAAATTTGATAAAAACAAAATACTATGTGGAATATAAGCATAAATTTTTTAAATTAATTAACATCTTAACATATAAAGGCAAATCAATGCTATGGAGAAAATTCAGATTATCATTAGGGAATCTCTATAATAGTAATAAATGCTAAAATTTTATGTAACCATCTTACAGAGCTCTAAAAAGCACACATATATGAATTTATAACTTTAAGCACATTACATACAGATAGGTTTTGAGGATATAAAATAATATACAGGCCCTCAGAGACACACCCCCACACACACCCACACACAAACAGGATTTATGCATATAAACTTTTCTTAAGGATGGCAGGCTGAATAAACGTCATTTAGCAATTAAGTTGAGCCAGGTAAAGAAAGAATAACAAAATCCAACGCACGAATCTTTGGTGAAATAACTGCTACCAAGCACGCCTTTGCATAATCGGCATGTACACAAGAAATGAAATATTTCATCACTATGTTACATGAGGAAGAAATTCCACAAACAATGTCAATAAAAAGTCATCACTTAACTAACAAGCTGGGATATGGTTGGAGGGATGACAAAGGGAGCCTGAGGGCACCCCTGTTCCACATCTGCAGAAGCTCTGACAGGTATTCGAGAGTTGTAAGATGTGTTAAAAAGTAAAAGACCAGGGCGGCGCCGTGGCTCGAAGGAGAGGGTGGCAGGTTCAAACACGCCCTGGCCAAAAACTGCAGAACAAAGATAAAAGACCACATCCTCTTACTGTTTTCCATTTTTTTCTGCACTATAGGGGGATTTGAACCATAATATTCCCTGGGGCAAAGAAATACTTAGTCAAGGTAAGAAATTTTCTTCTGAGTTCTTCCTATGGAAAGGTAATTCAAATCACTTAAGATTCTAACAAGGAGAAAGAATATTTTTTCGGAACTTTGGCCAAAATACCACTAACAATTTTACTAAGTAATGAATCGAGTTGAACATCTCAGTCTGATAAGTAAATGTGTGTGTGTGTGTGTGTTTGTTCTCATGGCTGTATCAGCATGCAGCGATGATACCTAACGGTAAAAATATGTTAATAGTTATATTATCATTGAGGACCAAAAATTAATTATCATTGTCAATAGAATGCCTTTTCTGGAAATTCTGGATGCTGCAGTCGGATAAGAAAAGTAGAAATAAGCTGTATAGATTTTGAAATCAAAAGCAAAAACATTGGCGTTTCTGGATGATTTGTCTACATAGACGACCTAAGAAATTTAACTGTGAGAAAATAGTAAATCAAGGAAATTGCTCATCGTGTGGTTAGTGACGAAATGCCTGCACCCAAATCATTTATTTTCTCATGTATTTTTAACCTTGCTGGATAAGTTCTGCAGATCTCTTGCATTTCTGCACATCTTACATGAAATGGCATTGATCATTTTCATTTTCAGACTCTGTTTTCAATTGTTTTTGTATAGCAAATAGCTTTGGAAGACTGAGATAACATCTTCCTCTGGAGGACACCTCCTATTTGCTTAGTGTCCAGCATAGTAAATAAAACGTCTTCCTCCAACCAATAATAATAGATTCCGAGTCCTGTGAACACTGAGTTTCTCAGTGGTGAAGCAAACACACTTCATGTACAACACCTGCCTGGGCCTCTCCCTTCCGTGGCAGGGACTTTGTGTCAAGCACTAACACAAGCTCAGGCTGCCTGTATCATTGTGGGTAACAGAGGCTTCTTTCTCTGCCCCAGGATTCTTATGACTTCTACCAACCTGCATGAAGTTGTGGTGAGCTATGTTACCTAGGAAGTAAAGGAAGTTCCCATAGTTCTTCACATAAAATAGTCACTTAAAACATATGGTAAATGTCACACATTTCTGAATATAGATAAACAGTGCATATATGGAAATGCAGTGTGTCAAACTGGAGGCATTTCAAGATTATGAGGAAACCAAGTTCTTCCATAAATGATGTTACCACTCTGGCTGCCGTGGTGCTGCCAAAGAGTAGGATACATTCTCATTTCTTATTCCAGAGTCAATTTTATAAATAAACATGATCAGTACAATTATGTAAAATTATAAAGGAGTATATTGCAAAACAAACACAAGATAAGACAAAAGAAAGAGCACAAGTATAAAAAAGTTTAGAATATAAAGAACAGCTTGAGAAAAGAGAAACAGTGAACAGGTCAGGAAAGGTAAATATTCAGGGCTTAGAAAATCATGGGGCAAGAATATTTGGGACATTACAGAAATCCATACATATAAATAATCACTGTATAGGAACACACACATATATAAGTGCACACAATCAGTTGGATTTCAAAGAGAATTAAATGAAAAACTGTATTCACAGATATTGAGGAAACAACCAATTAATACCAAATCACTTAGAGACTGGCAACAGTAGGAGATTGTCACCCATCCTGAGCCTGAACAGGCAAAGAGGTAAATGGGGCGACTCGACCCATGGTGTGTGAGCAGGTCAAACAGCTGTGCCCAAAGCCCTGGAGGCCAGTTTGCAGGGGCAGGAAGACAGAGGAGTGCATGGTAGGATTTGGAGGGGTTGACAAATGAGGATTTGCCTGAACTCTGCTATTCAAGGGTATTCAAACAGAACAAAACAAAGCATCAGTTGCTACCCAACAGTTATTTTGTATTCTCCGTTCTACATGGAATTACACACATTCTTCTATGGACTCCAAAGGCATTCTAACCACTTGTAAATAATAGATAGTACATGTTTTTTTTTCCTTAACTGGTTAGACGTAATCACAATATGAATATAAATTGTGCGCAATTTATACTTCTTGTGATTTCTGAGGAGTTTAACAAACTACTGTTAAAAAGATATGAATAGTCGGTGTAATTTGATAAACTGTTCTTTCTCACTTGGTGAGCTGGTTTTATTCTTACAAGCAGAGACTATAAAAAGCCATTTGATTCCACAGAAAAAAATTGAATGAAGCAATGTTTTAAAATGTTTTAAAGCTCAGATGTAATAATAGAACATCTAACATTGACACTTGTTATAACACCAAAACATCCCCAAATATGTTTTTCAAAATCTTCATATGCATGTAACTTGATTTTGAAATATGTATATAAAATTGAAAGTGTTTTAGTTTTATTTCCAAGAATTCTCCTTCCCCTCTCTTCCTCTCCTCCCATTCTGAGTAAGGAATTTATAGTTATAGTTCATTTACAGTTTACTATATTCGAGATGAAAAAAAAAAAGGCTGCATTCAAAAAAATCCTGAAAATTCTCCTTAAAAATCTCCATTATAGGGTGGCGCCTGTAGCTCAGTGCGTAGGACACTGGCCACATACACCAAGGCCAGTGGGTTTGAGCCCGACCTGGGCCAGCTAAAACAACAATGACAACTGCAACAACAACAAGAAAAATAGCCGGGTGTTGTGGCGGGCACCTGTGCTCCCAGCTACTTGGGAAGCTGAGGCAAGAGAATCACTTAAGCCCAAGAGTTTGAGGTTACTGTGAGCTGTGATGCCACGGCACTCTACCCAGGGTGACAGCTTGAGACTCTGTCTCAAAACAAGAAAACTCCATTATAAATATTTATTTTTATCTTTAGTATTTTTCCAAGCAAAGTAATGGTACATCTGTGGATAAAGGATGACGTGCTGATAGGCTATTTAGACCTAACTTTCTGTTTATAAGCAAGAAGTCTAATTGCAAATGTGACCAGCTTTCCACGTTAGGGTTTTTCTCTCTTTATCAATATTAATAAGTCAGAAGAATAATTTCTACTTAGAAATTCCAAGTGCAATATGAAACATAATATCTCCACATTGCAGAGTGAAGCAAGGCTCGATGCAACTTGGCTAATCTTGAGCATGTCATAATTCATTTTATGTGGAAGGCAGAAGAGTTTTGAAATATGTAATCTTTGTTTCTAAAAAGATACCATTCATTATTTAATCTGTCTCGTGTGTTTTGCATTTTATTTGTCTTGACTTATGTTCAGGGAATTTTCTTACATATCATAACATTGCAAATATATGAAATGCTATTATAATTTAAATTTAGCCCATGGGCTCGCTCCAAGTGCTGGTGCTGAGTTTTTCCTTTCCCCGACTCCCCTGCCCCTCCAAGTCTCAGTCACCCTCATTCCTCTACCGTTAGGGATAGCTAAGTGTGCAGTCAGTATTTGATTCTGTGGATGAGAATCCTAAAAACCTCGAAGCCCAGAAATGCCTTGTGCTTTTTGCATCCCAAACAAAGAAAGGAAGAAGGAACGGACTCTTCTTCCAAACCTGTGTGTCTCAGCCTTCCCCGTCACTGGCTCAGCTCCCCCTGACCGCCTGCTTCTGGCACGACGGGGACTCAGCAGCCCTCTCTGCACGTTTCTGGTTTGCCTGGTGTCTGTGGTAGAATGCCCACGCGCCATCTGTCTTCCAGCCAATCCACCTTCAAATCATATCCACAGGTTTTCTTCTACTCTCCCCTTCTGTGTTCTGTTGTGATGAATAAACTCTGTGCCCTGCTTTCCTCATGCCTTCTGTTTTTGTGTTCAAGTTACAATTTTATAAAAACATTAATTCGATAATGGACAAACACGTATACCTTTGTTCTTGTGTACTTCCTGGCAGTTGTCAATTCTGTTTATTCTTTTGGTACTGGAGGTCTCAGCTTATTTGGAAGAATGCAGGAATTTAAAAAGATATACACACTAAGGGGGTGTGTTGACTAAATGTCATGTTGTACCCCGGCTGGGATCCCGGAAAAGAAATAAGACATTAGGGAAAAACTAGGGAAGTCTGAATAAACTATGAACTGTGGTTAATATAATAATAAAGATGATGAGGTATCACCCCTGTAATAAAGTACCAACGTTGCGGCTTGGTGTGATGCTCAGTGCTTTAGGAGGCTGAGGCAGGAGAATTGCGTGAGGCCAGGAGTTCGAGACCAGCCTGTGCAACAGACCAAAACTCCCATCTCTAAAATAAATAAATAAATAATAATAACAATGAGAACAAGCATCAATACTGGTTCGCCGTTTATAACAAATGGAGGATACTAACGCAAAATCTTCATAATAAAGGAACAGAGTGGAGAGTATGTGAGAATTCTCTGTATTCTATTTTTTGTAAACTGAAACTGTTCCCCAAAATAGTTTATATACAAGAAAAGATATCTATCAGTGCTATTGTTTAAATAGGATTTATTCTGCCTTGATGGCCCCGCAAATGTCCACCATGCTGTTTGGTATGGTGAAATGATTATGCTTTTTTGTAAACCTTTTCCTTTTTATTCTGGTTAACCTAAACTTTTAAATTAAGAACTTCAATCGTTTAGTTTCTGTCAGTGGCCAGATCTAACTTTGTGAATAAAACATGGATTTTATAGAGCTGCAAATCCAGTAAACACTTTCTTGTGTGACTGGTGTTGGCTCAATGCACCCAGAATCCAGCTCTGCTGTGAGCAGTTCTTGAAGATCAGTTCAACTGGCTTTGTAGACAGATTTCCTCGTTCAGAGTTTAAGTTAGACTCCAGAGAGGTATGCTTCAAAATCTTTAGCTATCCCATCTTAGGGAAGAGGGGTCTCTTTTACAAGGGTGACAAACAGTTTTAGATCATGTTTTAAATCTAAAATATTGGTCTTTCCTCATCAGTCAATGACTATTATTTTTTCTAGTATTTGTTAGACTAGATTTCTTTTTCACCTACTTCAATCGGGATATTTTAGACCTCTGACGGATTTGGTTTCCAGAAAATTATAGATAGAGTAATTGCTGTGCCATGAGAGAATTTAAAACTAATAGTATAGGTTGAGCAAAGAGTAGAATATATCACACTGAGAAATATTTTGGGTGCTAAATGCATACACACTTTTATTAAAGGAATAATGAGAAATTATTATACTTAAAAATTAAATCTATCTTCCTATGAGAACTTATTCAATATTGTCTTATTGAAAGGCCTCAATAATTATTAATTCTGAGCATTACCTAATTATTTAAACTGATGTCTCCTAAAAAGAAGTACATGACCCATAAATAATTGAGAGCTGAATTAAAACATTCTTTACTGGACAGAATTGTACTTAGTTTACAAATTCAATTCCATATGAGAGCAACCTGTGATGAGTTACCTGAACCTTGTAATATTATGTATCACAGCCCATGAACCAGTTACGTTGTAGAAGTAGTCAATCAACTGAGTGAAATACTTAATGGAGATTTCTAATTAGTTTCACTGATTTAAATTAATACTTCAGAAGTATATGCTATATTTTATCGTGTGATCCTTTCTGTGCTCTGACACAAGATTGCCCATCCAAAAAGTAACTTTTACCTGTGTGTAAGGTTACTCATACAATACCTTAATATTTATTTCTTTTTATTAATTTAAAGTAAGATGTTGATAATAATAATAATTATTATTATTAAATTACTAAAGAGGCTAGAGTTAGATTATTGGAAAAACAATGTGTACCATTTCAAACATGTTTACATGTCTGGACATTAATTCTGTTCAATACATTGTTTTTTGTCATTTTTTAAAATTCACACTAAGCAAATAAAGAGAATAATCTCATCCTAAATTAGACTACCAAGAAGATATCATTGATACTATTAAGCCACTTTGTCCATTTAATATATTCAAATATTTATTCAACCAGTTCATACTGAGTAAAGTATATGTGGTAGTCTTTTCCACTTAAACTTTTCTTATTCACGGAGATAGCTGAAGGCTGTTTCTTCTCCTCTACCCTGAAATTAAAGCAGCCTTTCTTCAGACTTTCCGTTGTAGCCAATGCTGTTGATTTCAGTCAGGACTAATTCTAACTATGGGATAAATACAGCAAGTTCTTGAAATACTTCCATCTGTCTTGACTTACGTGAAGAGAAAAAATGGGTATCATAGTTTTTGTGGATAATTATTTCCACAAAAATTCTTAAAGTTGGCTCAGCTCCTGTGGCTCAACGGGCTAAGGTGCCAGCCACGTACACCCGAGCTGGAGGGTTCAAATCCAGCCTGGGCCCGCCAAACAACAATGACGGCTGCAACCAAAAAATGGCCGGGCGTTGTGGCAGGCGCCTGTAGTCCCAGCTACTTGGGAGGCGGAGGCAAGAGACTCATTTGAGCCCAGAAATTGGAGGTTGCTGTGAGCTGTGATGCCACAGCAGTCTATCCAGGGTGACAGCTTGAGGCTCTGTCTCAAAAAAAAAAAAAAAAAAAAATTCTTAAAGTTTACCAGGGGTTAGGTTTTATTCTCTTGCTTGGCTGGGGGTTTTAGTATGTGTATCATTAACTCTCAGGTACCTACCTAGGCATGTCTGGCTGGTGACCGAGATCCTCTTCATCTGTCATATTGTAAAAGCCTCAATTGAAATATTTAATTTAGCTTAACTTTTTGTAGAGCAGACATGGGGCAGGTTTTTTGTTTTTTTTTTTTTAAATACTAGTTTTCTTTTGAGACAATTGTAGATTTAGATGAGGGTGTAAAAAATGTATGAAACAGAGAAATACTATGCACCCTTTGTCCAATTTGCTCTAAAGTAGTATCTTGCATAAGCATAGTAAAATGCCACAACCATGACATTGTAGATGTAATAAACACTGAGCATGATAATCTGAGCACAAGGGTCTTGTCTACTGTCCATTACAGACCCACCAAAGTCGTTCTCCTTTTTTGTGTCTTTCTTCTTTGGAGACTATCTTTATTTGCCACTGAATTCTGAAGGATAGTTTCACTGGTTATAAATTCATGATTGATATGTCTTTTTTTAATCCGACATACAAAATGTCGAGTTCCTTCCTCTGGCCTCCATTGCATCACATGAGAACCTACTGTCATTTGAATTTCTGTTTCTCTAGAAGTAATTGTTGTTTTCCTGTGGCTTCCTTCAAGATGTTTTATTTGTCTTTAGTATGTAGAAGTTCAATATGATATGTCTCAACATTGATTTAGATTGGGGTTTACTCAGCTTCTTGAATAGGTTTATATATCCAATACATTTGGAAAGTTTTTCATCATTATTTCTTTGGATACTTTCCAGTCCCTTTCTCTCTGTCTTTTCCTTTTGTGACTTTGCATATATGAATATTATCTTTTTAATTACTTCATGGGTCTCTGTGGCTTTATTTTGTTTTCACTCTATTTTTGCTTTGTTTTTAAAACTGTGTAAATTCTGTTGATCTGCCCTCAACTAGAACAATTCCATCCTTTGTCATCTGTATTATACCACTGAATACGTCTAGTATGTTTTTATTTCTACTATTACATTTTTAGCTCTACTATGTCCATTGGATGCCTTTTTATGGCCTCTATTTGTATTTATTATTTATGCCTAACTTATAATTGATTATAAGTTTATAATGGCCATTTGAAATTTCTTGATAGATAACTCCAAAATCTACTTCATCTTGCTGCTGGCATCTGTTAATTATCTTTTCTCCTTTATGTTATATTTTTCTTGCTCTTAGTATGATAGTGATTTTTTATTATAATTTAGACATTTAAGACATTATATTATGCAACACTGGATCGGATCTTAATTAATCTTTTTTTATTAGTCAATATGCCTATTGCATTATAGTGTGAGAGCAGGGAGGGTGGAAAAAGTGGAATCAAGATTGAGCCATCCCTACTACAGACTTCTACTCTGAGTAGAAGTTCAGCTGTCTTTCTGACAGCCTTGTACAAAAAGTGGTGTGCCAACTTGCACCACGTTGCTAACTGTAGAAGGAATTATAAGATGAATTTCCTTTTGGACCCAAGTGCCACCAGGAAGGAGGGACAGTAGAGTCCTAATTTGCATTGCTGTATTGACACAGAGATGAGGGTAGATTCCTTCTTGGGACTGGTGACATGTCAGGGGAGCACAATGTCAACTACCCAACCTTCAATCACCCATTTCTATATTCTTATTGTGGTTAGGATGGGAGCCTCAAGAGGCTCAGTTTTTCACTGGGCTCACTGACACCAGAAGAGGAGCAAAAAAGGAGTGCCTACAACACAAACTTGGATCACTACATTGACTACTTTGCTGGTACCAAATAGGAGTAGAGACTTAGGTCTCTACTCAACTACCTTAATACCTACGTAGGAGCATAATGCCCAATGGGACCTGGCCATACCTCACAGAGGGAAGGTATTGTGTTTGCCTATGTCACTAAGCTTAATGTTTTTTTGCATTGACTGTCTTTTTTTTATTAAATCATTGCTGTGTACATTAGTTCAATCGTGGAGTACAGTGTGCTGGCTTCATACACAATCTGAAATATTTATTTTCAAACTATTTAACATAGCCTTTATGGCATTTTCTTAGTTATTGTATTAAGACATTTGTATTTTGCATTTAGTAAGTTTCATCTTTACCTTTCTAAGATGCACCGTAGGTGCAACTAAGCTTAATTTTTATGTGAGATACAGATTAACTTAATTAAGACACTGTGTTTTTGAAATTCTCATGGAAGCCACAATTATTTCCTATTTAATGCAACCCTTAACCTCTCTATAGAATGTATCTTTGAATTTTGTCCTAAATGAAACCCAATTTCAAGAAGAAGTAGTGTGACAATTCAATCACGTTGCATTAACTATCTATTTTGTACATGTGAAAATGAAATTTAGCATGGAAAAGTAAGTTGAGAGATAGAGATAAGTGAGAAAATAAAGGGAATCCAAATTTACATTTTAAGCTTGGGCTAATATCTAGAATTTGAATAAAACTTTGAGAAAATTAATTAGTGCAAATTTAGTTTGCAGGCAATTATTAGATTTAAAATTATTCATTCCCAAATTCTGTTTTTTTTTTTTTTTTTATTGAATCATAGCTGTGTACAATAATTCAATCATGGGGTACAGTGTGCAGGTTTCACATACAATCTAAGATATTTTTATCAACCTGATTGACATAACATTCATGAGATTTTCTCATTTACTATGTGAAAACATTTTTGATCTGTATTTAGAAGTTTTCTCCTGACCCTTCAAATATGCACCACAAGTGTGCTCTTTAACATTGTAATGGAAGTTTTAGCCATTGCAATTAGGGAAGAAAAGGCAATAAAGGGTATCCACATAGGATCAGAAGAAATCAAACTTTCACTCTTCGCAGATGATATGATTGTATATCTGGAAAACACCAAGGTTTCTACTGTGAAGCTCTTAGAATTGATCAAGGAATATAGCAAGGTATCAGGCTACAAAATCAACACTCATAAATCAGTAGCCTTTATATACACTAATAACAACCAAGCCAAAAAAATAGTCCAAGATTCCACTCCTTTCACAGTACGCCAAAGAAGATGAAATATTTGGGAGTCTACCTAACAAAGGAAGTGAAAGATCTCTATAAAGAGAACTATGAAACTCTAAGAAAAGAAATCACTGAACATGTCAACAAATGGAAAAACATGCCATGCTCATGGTTGAGAAGAATCAATATTGTTAAAATATCCATACTTCCCAAAGCAATATACAATTTTAATGCAATGCCCATTAAAGCTCCATTGTCATATTTTAAAGACCTTGAAAAAATATTGCTTCGTTTTATACGGAATCAGAAAAAACCTCGAATAGCCAAGACATTACTTACAAATAAAAACAAAGCAGGAGAGATCACGCTACCAGACCTGAGACTGTACTATAAATCAATAGTAATCAAAATAGCATGGTACTGGCACAAAAACAGAGAGGTAGATATTTGGAACAGAATAGAGAACCAAGAGATAAATCCAACTTCTTACTGCTATTTGATCTTTGACAAGCCAATTAAAAACATTCAGTGGGGAAAAGACTCCCCATTTAACAAATGGTGCTGGGAAACCTGGCTGGCGACCTGTAGAAGACTGAAATTGAACCCACACCTTTCACCACTAACGAAGATAGACTCACAATGGATTAAAGATTTAAACTTAAGACATGAAACTATAAAAATACTAAAAGAAAGTATGGGGAACACTCTTGAGAGCATCGGCCTGGGCGAATACTTCACGAGGAGGACCCCCAAAGCAATGGAAGCAGTATCAAAAATACACTACTGGCATCTGATGAAACTAAAAAGCTTCTGCACCACCAAGAACACAGTAAGTATTGCTAGCAGACAGCCCTCAGAATGGAAAAGAATATTTGCAAGTTATGCCTCCGACAAAGGCTTAATAACCAGAATACACAGAGAACTCCAACGTATTTGCAAAAAAAGAACAAGAGATCCCATCTCAGGATGGGCAAAAGATCTGAAAAGAAACTTCACTATTTTTATTTTTATTATTTTTGAGATAGAGTGTCACTCTATGCCCTGGCTAGAGTGCCATGGTGTCATAGCTCACAGCAACCTCAAACTCTTGGGCTCAAGAAAACCTCTTGCCTCAGTCTCCCAAGTAGCTGGGACTATAGTTGCCCTCTACAACACCCGGCTATCTTTAGAGACAGGGTCTCGCTCTGGTTCAGGCTGGTCTTGAACTCCTGAGCTCAAGCAATCCACTCGCCTTGGCCTCCCAGAGTGCTAGGATTGCAGGCATCGGCCACCATGCCCGGCTCTAGGAAACTTGATAATGAAGTATTACGCAGACATAAAAATGATATTTTTGACATGGGCAGATATTCTTCAGAATTTAAGAATTCGACAGATGTAAAAAGGGCACTCCCATTCTGCAATATACAGAATTGAAAAGGATGTTTGCCAGTTTCTAGGCTCTTTTTATTCTTTCTTATTCTTTTTCTTCTCTTTCTTTTTAACAAGAATGCATTATTTATGGTAATAAAAAGAAAAGAACCTGTGTTTTTAATGCCATCCATAAAGATCACGTGCAAGAGGCTGAGTCCTATTAATTGGATTGTAGGAAGACTTAGCAAGGAAGAATAAACAGCCCTTGCCATGTGGTAGGGAGGGGATGTGTTTAATCAAGCTCGATGATAACAGCGAAGAGAGTGATTAAACTTTTTTGATTCTATAAATGTTTAAGCATCCACTCCAGGCCAGGCATTATGCTGCTTGTTGGGATTGCAGTTATGAGACTGGAAAGACTCTCATTCCTCCCATTGTGGCATATGAACCATCAGCAGTGGCATCCCCTGGGTGGACCATGTTTGAAAAGCAGATTCCCAGATTTCCCAAATCAGAGCTGTTTGCAATAAGCTCCCCAGGGGATTGAGATGCACTTGAGGGTCTGAGAGGTGCTGGGCTGGATCAGGGCAGCCTTGACAGCTGGGCATGTGTCCCATTTATCTCTGCTTCCTCACCTTGCTCAGGGCCACTCCAGGAGGGTACAGTGAAAGTGTCCAAGCATGTTTGGTGACCAAGAGAATGGGTGATTGTCTGCACACACTGCTTCTGCCCGCAGCCTGGACTGATGCGCCACTGCTGAGGAAGCATCTTCAGACACCTTGGCTAGGCATTCAAGGCCCGGGACAGATTAGACCCCTGCGACACTGGTCTTTGTATTTCTTAGCATTCATCTATCTTCTCATGTCTTTGCCTTCCTCCCCATCATAAGTATTCTGAAAAGGTGGATGCATACTTTCCTTGATGGTAAAGCTTAGATGCCACCTACTCCAGGAAGCCTTCCAGGGATGTGCAGACCAGCAGACTCTCTTCCTTCTCCTCATTTCAGAGGCCTGTCTGTGTCATTCACTGGTCCCTTACGCATCTGTGCTGTGAACAACCTCCCACTCCTGAAGCCTCAGTTTCCTCACTCATAAAATGAAGACAATGGTTCCTTCTTCACAAGGCTGTCTTGAGGGTAAAATCTGCAAATGTATATAAAGCACTCAGGCCTGGTGTCTGCTTAAATATTCCAGGAACTGTCCCATGCTTATTAATATTGGGAAAAACATTAAACTTTGTGATAATCCTTTGAGACAAATAGTTATCCTCCTCAGTTCACAGATGAGGAGACAGAGACACGGAAGTTGAGTGAGACTTGCCCAAGGTCAGCAGAGCAAGTGAAGGGAAAGTCAGTCTAACTCAGGTGCACACACTTTTAATTTTATTATGGAAAGAATATTATATATGCCGTCCACTTGAATTTTTAAGAGAACAGTGCGCTATCGTTAACTGTTGGTGCAATGTCGTTCAGTAGATGTCTAGAACTTTTGATCTTGCATAACTGCATCTTCATACCTATCAGATAGCGGCTCCCCATTTCCCCCTCCTCAGCCCCTGGAAACCACCCCCCCACACTCTGCTTCTATGGGTGTGACTGTTTTACGTTCATCGCGTTAAGTGGCATCAGATAGTATATGTCCTGTGTCTGGTTATTTTCCTTAAAGTCTTCCAGGTTGGTCCACATGATTCATATGGCAGGATTTCCCTTTTTGAAAAAGGCTGGAAAATATCCCATTGCATGTACACAGAAATTGAAACCCTTGAACACTCTCGTGGGAATGTAAAATATGTAGCCACTGAGGAAAATAGTCTGGAGTTCCCTCCAAAAAAAAAAAAATAAATAAAAAGAGAACTATTATAGGATCCTGCCATCCTACTTCAGGATGTTTATCCCAAAGAACTGAAATCAGGGTGCTGAAAGGATATTTGCATTTCCACATTCACTGCAGCATTATTCACAACAGCCAAGATGCGGAAACAACCTTAGTGTCTGTAAAAGGATGAATGGGATAAAGTGGTGGTCACTCAGCAATGGGGCAGTGAAGGTGTTCATTTTGTCACTCATCTCAGTCCCCCAGTACTAAGCCTAATTATTATTTTTTATTTTTTTTATTTTTTGGTCAGGGCCGGGTTTGAATGCACCACTTCCGGTATATGGGGCTGGCATCCTACTCCTTTGAGCCACAGGTACCACCCAACTAAGCCTAATTATAAGGCTGCAAGCATCAGTGCATGTTGGTTATACATTTTTCTTATCATCTTTAGGTGCCGTGGTTCCGGCTGGAATATGGCAGCTGGCTTAGATGTCTAATAATAATAATGCATCCAGGTCTTCTTGTGAGGAATCACAGCTTTGGCAGCAGACAGATGATCCAGGGGCCTCCTACCTTCCCACAGCACTGGCATTTCTTTCTGGTCATTGTTTCTGATTAGCTGATGGAAGTAAGGAAAGAGCCCAGATTGGGAGTTAGAAGTAAAGACCTGGCTGTACACCTTGTATGCACATCATTCAATCTCTCCGAGTCTCTGTTTTCTCATCTAGAAAAATAGGGACCATCAAATCAACCTCACAGTGTTGCTCTGAGAATTAAAGGGGAGCATTGACATAAGGACCTTTCAGACTATTGATGTTCAAAAGCATTACCCACTAAAAGTGACAATTTTCAGTGTAAAACCCAAACCGTATGCAGCTGTTGAACATAACATTTTGTGCTCTTTCTTTTACTAGAAGTCAGATCCCAAATAGAGTTCAAATGGCTGGTCGCCACAATTGCTTTACATAACTATATATGTACGTGGGTTGATGTGTCTCAATTACCTGGACATTTTCTACTAGAAAATTATATCTGGGACATCCTTAAGCATCTGTGTTCCCTTTGACTTATGACTTAGGATAAATTCCTAGGAGATTTATTATTGATGGGAGGACAGGAGGGAGATATTATTTCAGTTTTATGATTCTTTAAGTGCATTTTTTACATTGCTTTCTTATAACATTGTACAAATTTCACTACAACTTCACTAACATTGGGCTTTTTTACCATAATTTTTAAAATTAGGACAAAACCCCTCCTCTTGTGTTTAACCAAAAAAAAAAAAACACAGTTCAGGCATCATCCAATGAGCTGAGTCCCTTTCACATACACATGGTATTGCATTTATCACAAGAAATGATAAAGAATTTATTCTAGGAGGCGGCGCCTGTGGCTCATCGAGTTGGGTGCCGGCTCCATATATCTAAGGTGGCGGGTTCAAACCCGGCCTCGGCTGAACTGCAAAACAGAAAAATAGCTGGGCATTGTGGCAGGCGCCTGTAGTCCCAGCTACTCCGGAGGCAAGAGAATCGCCTAAGCCCAGGAGTTGGAAGTTCCTGTGAGCTGTGTGATGCCAGGGCACTCTACCGAGGGCAATAAAGTGAGACTCTGTCTCTAAAAAAAAAAAAAAAAGAAAGAATTTATTCTAATTTTTTCTCCTGGTACTTTCACCATATGTGAGACCCATAAAATATAAGAGTCTTTGGCCATTGTACCTCGTTAGGACATAGTAGGCTTACAATAATTGTTTGCTGGAATTATCTCTATTATCTTGCTTAACGCTAATAGTCACCTCACCCTGTTTCAGAATAAAATTAAATTTAGTTTTGCCCTGAGATGCTGGGTGTTGGATTAGTCTCTGTCAGACCCTGAAGATTTCTAGGACATGGTCTCTGTGGTTTATGTGAGCAAAGCAGCACTGCTGGGAGGAGGCACCCGCAAACCCTCTCACGGTCTGATGTTTTGCAGAGGAAATTTGCGTCCATAACCCAGTAAACTGATTACAGATAAGCTATTTCCCATCAAAGGCACGCTGACGCAGGCTGGGAGGTGACTGAGTCCAATGCAATCCCTGGCTTGATGAGACAATGGTTGAAAGCCCAACCTGGATATTACTGCAGTAAGGGAGGCTGTTTTCAAAAGAGGGTTTTTAGAGACTTATTTTAAGCTGAAAACCAGACGAAGATAAGGGCTCGGTTGGTGAGGAGGCCGTGTGTAAAGAAGGCGTCTGCTGAGGCCGGCGGGAAGGCGGAGGCTGGGGGAGGATGAGGGCTGTCAGTCAGGGCTCAGCTGGAGGATACTTGGAAATCACAAAGAAGAGATGCTTGATGTGCTACAGAGAAGGAAAACAATACAGCTGGAGGACCGCCTGGCTGCCAGATACCAGGAAGGAGATGCTGGGGGGAAGGAAGGCAGTTGTGGGGCATTGCCTGCCACATGGGAAGGGGGGTGCATCACTTTGCAGGTCACATCGAGGGGGTGCAGTGGGGGCAGCCTGGAGGAGGTAGTACCTCCTAGTGCCAGCCACCCCCTCTGTACCCCCACTCCCCCACTGCCCCTGCCCTGGCCCACCCAGCCCTCATCACCCTCACCTGTGCAGCGCAAAGCCACACTCTTTGTGTACCAGCTGGACTTTTGCCAAATCTCTAAAGTGGCTCATCCTTCAAGGCCTAGGTCAAATGCCCCCTGCTTTATGAACGCTTCCTTGTTTCTACTTTAACAGGAACAGAAGTGGCTGTGTGAAAGGGATGAAGACCTAACCACTCCCTGGGGCCCAGGGTAAGAGACATCTTCGTTGAAGGTTTAGGAAAGAAGGAAAACTGACAGACATCTATGATGTGCTGCGGAATTCTCAGACCTGATCATCTTTTGAGATTTCAAAGATTCTGGGAAGTAGAGGAAACTGTGGCCCTTGGGTGGTACAATGACTTGCCTGAGGTTCCCCAGCTAGCAGAGGGCAGAGTTGGGACTGGAAGCTGTGTCCTCTGAACTCCAAGGCTCAAAGGTGTTAGGCAGTGTCCTTAGCAGCCCTGGAATTCTGGCCTGGAGACAGTGCTCACTCCTCCAGTGGCAGTGGTCCAGTGTGTCTGTAGTTGGGAATGAGGAATCTGAGGCCCCCAAATGTCCAGAGGCACCCTTCAGTGGTGTGAGAAGCTGTTAGTACAGTTATTGGACAGATGGTATGCTTCTTGGTCAAATCTCAGGAAGCCAGAAACTTTTGACACCTGCCCTCCTGCTTGCTGGGTATTCTGGGTGAAGGTGGGTTCATGCACTTGCAGCCAAGAATAAGATGCTCGGGCCCTGCCTGGGAGACCTTAGTGCTTCCTCATCCCCTACTCCTCTTTGCGCTTGGAAGGCTCTCGCTTCCTCTTTAGGCTTAAACTTGGACATTGCAATCTTCAGGAGGACTTTTCTTAATGTAGACACCCTCATGCTCTCTGCCCGCCTCTGCCGTGGCACTTGTGTGCACTGAAGCTATGTTTGAAAGCAAACGAGAAGGGTGCAATGGTTGCCTCCCTGGCTGGGCTGGGAGGAGAGGAACCATGTTGTTGTTGCCCTTGTTCTTTGGCCCAGCCCCTTCTCTGGGCCCGGCACATTGCAGTCAACAAACCCTTGTGGACTCAAGGAAGGGGCATGTGGCAGATGCTCACTGCCCTCTGTTGATAGTGGCAGAGTGGCCTGCTCTGCTGAATCTCTGCCGCTAGGGGGCAGAATCAGGAGAACAGGTATGGAAACCCTATTCCCAGGAAGCTGAAGTCAAGGTGTGGCTGTTTTCCCTCTTAAGGTCTTATGAAAAAAGGGAATAAGCCAAGAATAGATGCAGGAAAGGGGAGTGTGGGGGAAAAGAAATCAAAACCTAGACTCTATTTCCAAGTCAGTCCTTTCATCTGGAAAATGGGCATTTGAAAAAAATGACCCTTCAGATTTCTCCCTGGAAGTGTAGTTGATGATCAGTTCAGCAGGATGGGGTGAAAAAAATGCCTTCACCTGAGAGATGAGGCTGGAAGACTACCTCTATCTAACTTTTCTAACTGTGTGACTTCGGGCAAGTTCCTTGCCCTTTTGGAACTCTAGTTTGCCCATAATAAAATGGGACATTTGGATGAGCAACCTCCAAGCCAGCTTCTATATCAAGTACATCAGGCTTCAAAGCAAACTGGAGGCCCCAGAAAGTCTGATCTCACCCACTTGGTTTCTTCCAGTCTACATACAACCATGTGGGATAGTCACTTATTTTCTTCCTCCAAATAAGATTCTTCAAATTTAAAATATGACTGGATGACTTAGAATGGAAACATACACACTTCAGTGGAAATCAGAAGGCTTAGGTTTCTGCCTTGACTCTACTGTGATCTGCTGTGTGACCTTGGTTTAAGTACTTTCCCTCTCTGAACCTTAGGAGTTACATTTCCAGCAAATAGTAAGAAGATGGTTCAGGAAGACTTTTTCAGTTAAACTATTATTTGACTTTAAATGGCCTAGAGAAATTCTACCACACTACCCAGAAAATAAGTCTTATTAAGGCAGCCTTGTAAGAAGGGAGCCCCTTACTTAGCGGTACCCACTATGAGCATCTGGGTTTGGACTCCAGGAGTTATTTGGGGTCTACCCAGATGTTACAGCATCTAGAAGAAGATCTTTTCTTTAGACATAGTGAAAGCTTTGGCATGATATGATAAGGGTGCCCTAGTCTATAATGGCATAAGAACTACATATAAACTTGTGTGCAAAGAACTCAGCTGACACTGATTTTGGATTCTTACTCCTTCTCAAAAAGGATTTGGGAGACCCATAAATGTGTGCCTGGGATAGAGGGAGAAGTGATCATCCAGACAACATTCTTTTTCCTTCAAGTTCCACAGATTTTCTTGATGTTCAAGACAGTTTTTATCATACTCAAAATCACCCATTTGTTCTGCTAGTATTTATTAAGCACTTATTCTGTGTGATAAGTGCTGTTTTAGGACATGAGGCTGTAACAGAGAAGAGGAAAGACAGAGATCCTTGCCTTGTAGAGCTTAGTCACTCATGGGAGGAGAAAGAGAATAAGCCAATAGAAGGGTCTAGAACATGGTATATGGTGATAAGTGCCAGGAGAACAATACAGCAGAAAAGAGAAGCAGAAGTGCTACAGGTGCTCTTCTGTGGGGTGGCTGGGCAGGTGAAGTGAGGTAAACAAAACGTGGGAGTGATCCAGGCAGAAATCTGGCAGGAACATTTGCCTGCCTTGGGTATCTCAAGATTCAGTAAGCCTTTAAGTTAGGAGGCTCCATCTTTTGTGTATCTCTAATGTTCAAATGCAATGTGGCAGCTTTCTGAATCTCTCTCCAACATGATGCCTTAGGTTCTGTTTTCTCTGAGGACTAGTCTGTCTGAGAGCTAGGTATTCTCTCTCTGCCTAGAGAGAATGGCAGTATCTTGTGTATAGTCTGTGCTGAAGCTGATTCCTCTTTGGGCAGAAACATGGCCGCCACGGTGTCCTCTGTGCAACACCAATTCACATCCCCTGGAAACAATATCACAGAACTTGATGGCTGATCACTTCATGCCCAATGTGAGCGTTTCAAAAAGATCTTTCAGAATAATTCTCTCATTAATGTTCATTAAATGTTTAAGGGAGATTCAATGCCTGACAAAATGACCAGTGTGGAGTTACTGAAGCAGGAGACTTTGGCATATAAATGAGGGCTTTTCTAGTCTGTGCACCTGGATGCTAAGAGAAGAACACCCCCACATCATGGCAGGGGTTCTTATCAGAAAAACGAGCAATCTCAAGTGCCAGATATTTGGCTCTTGTGTTTGTCAGTGATTCATGAAGTGATTATCAACATTTGAAACCACTTCATGAATCAACCAGGAGGTGGAAAAAAGATTTAACCATAATGAGCTCATTTCCATAGAAATAGGACTAGACCCACTGGTGGGTCGAATAGTTGTGGTGGCTTAGACTTCACACCCATCCCTCCCACCACCTCCTTACATCTGATGGGCTCATTTTAGGGCTCATTATCCTTTGTCTTCTCAGCCTCATCATCACTTTGCTCCCTAACCAAGATTTGCTACATCCAGGAACCCGAAAAATGGTGGTAATAAGAACCTTTCTTTGGTTATCTTGGAGGTGGGCATCTCTTGCGGTGTGCTGCTGTAGGCTGAACTGCATCCCCATCAAATGTATATGTTGAAGCCCTCATCTTCAATGGCTTAGAATGTGACTCTACATGGAGATAAGATCTTAAAAGAAGTAACTAAAGTAAAATGAAGTCAGATGGGTGGGCCCAGAGTTCTTATAAGAAGACGACACTTGGACACAGACAGGTACAAAAGGAAGACCATGTGAAGAAACAGAGAGAAGACAGCCACGTACAAGCCAAGGAAAGAGACCTTAGAAGAAACCAATCTTGTCAACATCTTGATCTCAGACAACTAGCCTCCAAGACTGTGAGAGAATACATTTCTGTTGTTTAAGCCACTTTGTTATGGTAGCTCAGGAAGACTAACACAGGTTTCTTGAACACATGTTTTTCTTGGGAAGCATTTGTGCATCCAAACTTTGTTGACAAGGTTGCATTGGCAAGGTACTTTCTTTGGAGGCCAATTATTTAGGTTGTTAGAAATGAAATGTCCTATTTAGAATTCAAAGTGTACATTATTATGTCTCAAAAAATAAGCAGTACAATTGTTGACATAGTGTTGCCGTTTTGGTGGTAGCTTGTTTAGGCCAGCAGTGAAGAAGCACGGAGAGCGAGTGGTGATGAAATCTCCAAAGATATTTTTCACAGCTTGTTGAGAATTGAAATTTTTCCTTGGAAGAAGTGGTCCAAAGCTTGGAAGAAATGGTAGTCAGTTGGTGCAAGATCTGGTGAATACAGAGGATGACAAAGAGTTTCCAAGTCCAGCTTCTATAGTTGTAGCAGTGTGGTTTGTGTGACATGTGGTCAAGAAATGTCTTGCAAGAAGATTGGCCTATCTCTATTGACTAACCATGGCTGCTTACTTGCAAGCATACTCATCATTTTATCTAACTAGTTGCAGTAGACATTTTCTGTAATCCACTGGCCAGGTTTCATGAAGCTGTAATGGATAATACCAGTGTTGGACCACCAAACAGATACTATTAGCTTTTTCTTGATGACTGTTTGGTTTTGGACTGTGTTTCAGCACTTCATCTTTATCTAGCTATTGTGATGAATGCTTATAATTGTCAAAAAGAATACATTTTTTCATCGCATGTAACAATACATTGTAGAAACGATCCCACTTTATGTCTTGACAGCCAAGGCAAGCTTCAGACAATGTCTCTTCTGATGCTCCTTTAACTCATGTGGAATCCATCCATCCACTTCTTTACCTTGCTAGTTTGTTTCAAATGGTCCAATACTGTTGGATTAGTAACATTGAACCTTGCTGCTATTTCATGTGTAGATTGAGGTCAATTCACTTCCATTACAGCTTTCTGCTCATCATCATCCACCTTGGTCTTGGGTTTCTCACACGGCCCCTTTTCGAGATTAAAATCACCAGAACAAAACTTCTCAAACCATCAGTGTCCTGTGTGTTCATTAGCCACATCTTTCCCCAGCACTTCTTTGATATTTCATGCTGTCTGTGCTGCATTGTTTCCACAATGGAATTCATATTCGAAGACAACTTGAATTTTGGGCTTATCCCTGGTTTCACAATGATTGCTCTAAAAAATTTATGTGAAAAACACACGAACTAAAATGTGTGTTTGAAAGAATTGAGGTTGTACCTTTACAATAAGAGTAAAACAAGAAGTGTTAAAATGAAACGTCGGACGTATCAACGGTCCAATTTAGTACTTGAGGAAATCAGACATCTCATACTTAATACCCTACAGTTCCTTTCCTTAGAGGCTTATCACTTCTCCCGCATTGCTAGAATTGGCTATCCTTTGATACTGACCCTTGTCAGAAACAAGCCCATTTGAATCTTCAGGATATTGGGGGCCTCCTTAGTAATGGACCAGTTTCTCCAGTATCTTAGTTTTGTTCTCCCTAAAAGTAGATACTGGGTACGAAAGGTTTATAAGTAATCTTATAAGAAAGTGCTCAAACAGGGAGGAGAGCAAAGGGTGGTAATGATTGACTTTCTGCTGTCAGCAACTAGAACCCTATGAGGAGTATGTGGGATATACCTAGGACTATCCCACTGAGGGCCAAGGAAACTCAGGCACTCATCCATAAACTTCCATCACTGGTTGACGGTTTCATCTGAAGCATTAACTCTCCCACACTCTGGCTTGTCTTTTATGTGGGCCAAGAATGCTCTAGCAGCCAGCAACGGCCCTCAGGCAGAGAGAGATGGCGAAAGATGGTGGCATGCAGAGAAGATGCCAAGTTGGCAAGTGACCCCCAGAACAGTCTGATGGACTCTGGGATGGCGGTAATAGATAATGTGAGCTACACAAACCTCTTTTCTCCCCAGACGCCGCCTTCCACGGCCTCCAGTATGTTCTGCACTGAGCCCACCCAAATGCAAAGCATTTTCCTCTCTCTCTCCAGCTGAGTTTGCAACTCCTTTCTTTTTTTCTTGTTTTTTGTTTTGTATCAAGTGCTTTGTACACAGATCATACATACATTTATGCCATTATGGGATTCGATGTGTTGATTATTTGTACAAATTGGAGTGCTTACTTGCTACTAATCAACATAGCTTTCACCTCTTTTACCCAATTACAGCGTTAAGACATTTGTGTTCTACACCTGATCCAACTTGTACTTGCATTATGCTCCATAGGTGTGGTCCCCATATTAACCCTCCCTCTATCAGCCCACCACTTCCCTTCCCCTCTCCCTCACCTTCCCTCCTTCATCCTAGGCTATAGCTGTGTTTCATTTTTCATATGCAAGTGTGAGTGATTGTAAATTGGCTTCAC